>JAMYHY010000076.1:0-107994 GCA_024586305.1 Debaryomyces sp. S3305 | reverse complement strand
TGGTTTTTTATCTAGTCTTATAAATATTAAATTCACGGTTGTATCATATTGTATGTTATGATGTAGATGAGTTATTAGAATGTAGCGATTTGCCATGTAGGTAGGAAGTAATTAATGGGTGAACTAATGCCTACTACTTCCTAGTGAATTTTAATTCAAGAACATAAACTTATTATCAACTGCACGAAATGACAAATGAATTAAAAAGTACTTAATACGAAATCGAACAATAAATCGATATTCAGACTCCTTCCGAAGCCTTCAAAACTACATGCTGCGTATAACATCTAGAATATCGTAGACACTCTCAAGGCCTTGCTGTGGTTTATAATACCTCTTTCCTAAAGGTATGCTTACGAAAATTTCGCATTGCTGTATACGATTGTCAGATACGACTTAAGTATCTTTTTACGTAGTATACAAATCATGCTAACGTATGTTTCGCTCAAAAATAGTAGCTTGGCCTTATTAATCTAATTATTATATCATATAAGCATGCATATCTTTATCGTTAGAGTATGACAAACTGGCACATTTGTAATCATTCTAACAATAAGAATAGCATGATGATAAGTAACCTCGTGAGGCTTTTATACATACTGTTCAATTATCACTGTATACTATAGAAAGGTTTCCAGAAGAATACGGGGTCTAGTTCACAACGGGATATGTTCGGTTTTAATGCAAATGGGGATATGCTTGCTAAGCGGATTAAAAATCGCGGACTTATTTTCATCTCGGAACGACATAAGTTTCGTTATATCCCTTACTTCCGAGCCGTTATTCTCATTAATTTGTAATCGGATTGCAAAATTAGAAATGTTATATCCGTTTAAGACCCGATGACTAATATCAAGTAAATCTATATAAATAACAATAGTGCTCCATATTTCATAAAATGGGAACATTATCATTTACGTTATAAGGGATAACAATGCCAATTTCACCAGATACGACTATGTCGTTTGCACAGACGTATATCTTTGCGTCTACAGTAAGAAACAAGTTGACTAAACAAGCATCTAATCCAAACTCTAGTTTAAGAGTATTGGTGACACAAGCTAATATGTTAGATAATGTTATGGATCATCTTGCAGAGGAAACAGAGAAACGTGTCACCAAGAACAAGTCGTTTTCTACCCGTGACGACGATCATAAGCATGTAAGCTTCCAATTGCCCGAAAGGAAGAGACATCAAGGTATTTCTACTAACGTTACTGAATACGAGGTGGGATCAGAATCAGACTCCGATTCAGATAGCGACTCTTATTCAGATGACGATGATCAATCGGATAGCGATTCTGACTATTACTACTCATCCGATGATGAAGAAGAAACACAAATACCATCAATACAAATTGCCAAAGTCCAATCATTTAAGCATTTACCATCTATGGATCTTTCTAAACATTCAATCGAAGACAATGACGAAGAAAACGAAGAAGATGTGGAAGACGAAGAGGAGGGAGAAGAAATCCCAGAGCTCTCAAGAAGTATATCTTTAACAGATGACGAGAATTTATCATTATCTGATGACGAAGATCTAGATGAGTCATCTAATTACACATACGCTACTGATAGTTACCCATCATATCACAACCTGAATAGGAAAATCGAAGATTCAGCGGTGCAGCATAATTTAATAATAACGAGGTCTGCCCACAATTATGATGCTGGTCACAATTCGACTACAAATACCTACGCCATAGAGAACATTTTTTAACGATAAATTATGCTACTAATGATTACGATGATTACGATTATGATGAATATCAAGATCTTTTACTTACTTCTCCTTTATACGTTATGAATTAATTTTATATTTATTAGAATAGAGACTGATATAATTCGAACACGATGTAGCAAAGTATAGTTAGGTTCGTATACGAAATTTCCAGATATTTGACGTAATTCAATCCATATGTTCAGCTATGAGTCGAGTTTTGCATTATCCGTTCTTGATATGCCCTCTCGGCCCTAATATTCGGCCGCAACCTACTTAAAAAATTTGTATATAAAAATTAATTTATCTCCGCGCATCTATTACCTCGGAAGGAACGGCTAGTCTTCGGCCGACCCTTCTAATAAGCAGGTTCTCCAACTTGATTCCTCTCATATAGCCGTTACTCTCCAATATATATTCATCTTTAGTGGGAAATCGGTTGTAACCTGGAAGAGACTTTCATAAAATAAGCTGGGCATACGTTTTGCGCTTCACTCTTATATTGTTGAAATAGCGGGATGATTTAACGTTTATAATTGGCGCTTGGTGTTTTCTCCTCCTGATCCTTACGTTATCTTTTTATATATATGCTTATTCAATTAATGCATCTCGAAACTTGGACGTCTTTAAATACTCCAAAACCGAGCACATAAAGTTATATTTGGTCCAAAAATTAGTATTGTATTTTGGATCTATTTAATTTTTTGCAGCTTTCGAACATAAAATGTATATATGTAGTTTCGTTTCATTATTTTCTTATTTAGGAAATCTGAGGACCAATATGGTAATTACTCATATTCTGTATATTATATGTGTGTTCTATAGACCATGTAGTCAAGTAAATATATGATCAATATATGTATAGTTGTGTTCTCTTATTTTCCTTATAGATACGCCTCCTTAGCTTAGTGGTAGAGCGTTGCACTTGTAATGCAAAGGTCGCTAGTTCAATTCTGGCAGGAGGCATCTTTTTTTTTCCATCACAATTATCTCAACTATCGAATTATACCTGCCTTTTACTAAACACGAGGGAATTAAGAATTAATAATTTGAATTAGAAGCACCAATGAATATAATAAGATGAAACGACTCCAAGGCTTTCATCTAAATAATTCAATAGCTTTTTTTCTTATGATTGACAGATCTTATTTGTATATGCAGTACGATACTTCGAATAAAAACAACCACAAATCATCTCATAAACAATCTATCTTAGCCAACTAATTAAGCATGTCAGGTATATTAAAATGGATGGTTCCTTTGACCATCCTTAGCTATATAATATATGTTGTCAATTTTATCTGTCCACAACAATCTTCATCGATTTTTGTTAACAATTTGACTTGCGAGAGTTATGCGAGTATTAAGCCTACTATTGATCCATATATTACGATAGTGACCACTAAACTGAGAGAAATTAGTTCTTCACTTTATATTGATCGCTTTGTATCCCAAATTAGCCATAAAGCAGGTGAATTGAGTACGACTTTAGAGCCATGGTCTACTCAAATAACAGAAAAATCGTATGAATTGGTACGCAAATTAGGTGTAGGTGTTAGTCCAATAATTTCATTAGTGGAGTCGACCATATTTGAAATAAAAATTAGAATCGCTCCAAAGTTAATTGTATGGATTGATAAGTTCAAGATCTATACTCAAGTTCGTTTTATAAGATCTTGGGAATTCGTGAAATTGAGGGCTGATTTGGTGTGGATTAAATTGAGTTTTAAAGCAAATGATATTCTTTCAAACCAAGTTAAACCATTTATGAAGATCCACTTGATCAGACTTCAGAACAGCCGTTCTTATTTAATTTTGAAGCATTATTATCATGAATACAAATTGGATGTGGTGGTTAATTGTATTTCTCGCAGTTATAAGAGTTTAATGGATGTTAACAGCTTTCAGGACAAGAGTGAGTTTTTGAAAAAGGAGTTTAAGAATTTGATGCATTTGAATACACCTAGTATTCCCCAGGTAAATGACGAAGAGGTAGCAGAAGTCGTTAAAGATATTCTCGAAGAGATAACCAGTCCAATTATTCTGTCCACCGTAAATTCTAACACTATTCTGGTAGATCCGGCAATCTCGTCTTCACCTGCTGATTCTTCAATTGAAGACTCCGATAGTGATAGTGATGAGCCAATTACTATTCTGCTAACTTCGACTAGATATGTTACATTAGAAACTCAAACTAATGAACCAAGTCTTGTTGATAATTCGATCAGCCATAAAATCGAGGAAGAAATAAATTACTGGGAAAATAAGGTGAATAAGACATTAAAATCGGCTTTGAGAAATTTGTCTAAAGATATGTCGATAGCTGTAAATTCTAGCATTGATACAATTAAACCGAAACTATCAGAGAGATTTACTCAAATACAGCAAACTAATTATAAGCATTATCAAGAACTAAATATAATGATTAATGCAATTGATAAGGATTCTGCTCAAATTCAAGAAGAAAATAGAATAATCGAGAGCTCCAATGACTCGAATCGCCAATATGTTTCTAGACAAGACATGAGAGATAAAATAAGTGAGTCATTAACTTATTGTGAATCAGAGATAAAAGGAATTAAGGAATCCATGACAAAAAATCATCACGATGTCTTACGAGAATACTTTAAGGAGATCCAGGATACAATCGATGTATTAGAATCCTTTGCTGAATTGACAATTCAAGAATTTTCCAATAGGTTACATGCGTTAATCGCCATGTTAGAAGATGAGCAAGAATTCGACGAAGCAATTACTTGGAAATCCTGGAAGAGGTTCCATAAGATAAAGCAAGATATTTTTAATACCAGGGATTTACTTTTTAATCAAGCTAATGACTACCAGAATGATTTTACTATAGATGTTGTCCCTGTTGGCTTAGAAAATTGGGGTCTTTACATGAAAAACGTATATTTTCATGCCAATTTCTTAACTAATGATAATGAAGAATACCTAAAACTAGTCAGAGCTAAAGCTAACGTGGCATTCCAATTAAGAGAAGGTTTAATAGACAAGTTGGAAGAAGCTATAAAATTAGGAGCACAAGATTTTGATCAGTCGTCAACTAATGAAGAATCAACTACCCAAGCAACAGAAGACGAACAAGCAGCTACATTTAGTTCCCAAGAGAATTCACATGAAAGCAATGATGAATCTGAAGGATCCCATCTGGATTATGAATCTGGTCAAGATAGTGATGGCAGTGATCTTGAATCTGACGATCAAGATTGATTAGGTATAATATATATATCATAAGATAATACCCGTTTGTAATCTTGTAATGCATTATTTTTTTGTGTCTCCGTTTAGGTTGTAAGTAACTCAGAGGCAGTTTGACTTCATGATAGTATATATTTTAAGCTCGGATATATCTCAACTGATATCAACAGAAACCCACCGCCTTCAATTATGGAGTTTTCAAATTCCTATCTCATTTATCTTTTCTTTTGGAAGTCATGTATGCTAGATATATCAATTGATTAGTGGTATAATTCAATTAAACTTACTTAGTCAACGAAACTGTGCAACTACAATTCAAATCACATTTCAGCGTATATTAGCATATATACATAGTTAAACATTTAAAGTCACAAATATAAATAGATATTAAGCCAATTTTGGAGCAATCTGACTAGAATAAAATGCTTGGACTCTAGCCCATTGCTGAGCAAAATGTTGATAAATGTGATATTCAACAACTTCAAAAAATTCAAAGAGTTTAATTACTAATGGGTGAATATAGCTATTATATGAAGTTCTTACAACTTCTAATTTATCATCAACTGAATATTGCTTAAATAAGTTATGGGAACGAACATGTTGATCAAAATATTTACCGGCAGTTTCGAAGTACGGATTAACAAAATGAACACCTTTGTTCAATCCATCACATAAGGTATTGTGATGGTGGGATAATGGATGGAATACTGTTTCAATTCCATGTTCTAATGGCGATTCGTCCAACTTATTGCATTTATAGGTTAATAAGTATACGGCATAAATAACCAAGAAACTCGAGATGTAACATTTAAGACGACCAGCAAATGACATTGTATTTATTTTTTATTGATGGATTATAAACTATATGTTTTAAACCTATCTTAGTAAAAGAATTTTAAATAAATTACGTAGCAATCGTCGAAGATTGACGTTTAAGCTGATGGTTGGATTTTGGAAAAAATCGTTAATTCTTCATGTGCGTAATACATGTTATTGAATTACCCTATTAGGCAATATCATTTTAACTATTGCAACATCTCAAGAAGTGCTAGATTTATATGGAAGGATTGAAATAATATTTAATGGTTTCTTAAGAACCCACAAGATAAGAATGGCAGAAGTAGGTAAGGAGAATTGTTATACTCCTAGAACAATAAATAAAAGAAAATCTTATTCAATATTGAGTCCTGTGAATCAAAAAACAATCGATATCACAACGAACAAGAATGAAAGAATCATTAGTGAATCAACAGGACTAGTAAAATTTTCTCTTTCTCCTCATAAGGGAGAAGATGAAAAGAAATATCATAATACCACACCAACCAAGATAAAAGGTAAAGCAGGGTTACCTGTGTATGTGCCAATAAACGAATCAGTCATCGAACAAGATGAATCATCGCAAGAAGAATTAATGATCCAATTTGCTTCCAAGCAGAGGAAGCTAATTGAATTGGAAAGGCAAGTTGAGGTGACAAAGTTTGAATTGGCTGAAATAGCATCCAAACTTGAGAAAGATATTGAACAGCCAAAAAAAGATACAAACTTAAGTAACTTCAACAATTTTAACAACTTGAACAATTTGAAGAAGAAGGCATCCAACATTTTCCAGATTAACCAAGGAATGCCAAATAACAAGATAGACCGTACGGTAAATAACTCCAAATCCCCAAATGTACCTCCACCTATTAGCCCAGTTAAGTCCATAAATAATTTCAGTAATTACTTTACTAAGGTGCAAGGTCAAATAAGTCTGACTCAATTGAATGCGCCAGTGCTAAAAAACTTCGTTAAAGATGTAAGGAATAAAATTGAAATTAATGACAGTGAAAAGCTCAAAACATTCTTGACTACACAGCAAAATGAATTTGATGAATTTACTACTAAAACTTCTAAGTTTGTAAACGGGTTATTTAACAATATATCTTCCAAAGCGGATGCAGACAAAGAAGATATGGCAAATAGTTCGTTTAATTTCGAGGCAATGGAGGATTTTAATAACCATAGTATGTTAGACGCTAATGTTTCACTAAGTGAAGAAGAAAATATTACGGTCGAAGACGACATAGTAGATATAGATGATTACAATAGCAGTTTCGAAGAAGAAGCAACAAATAAATAGATCATAGAACAATATAATTAACGTTTATATTCTACTCACTACGAAAATCTAAATAAAATCTAAATAGTATTAATTCTCTTCGTCTAACCAGCCCTTAGCTTTATCTATTGCTTTCTCCCACCTCTTCCAATTCTTTCTTCTATCGGAATCAGGTAATTTCGCCCTAAAATTGTTCTTCTCATCATCAGTTCCGTTAATCTTTTCATAAATATCATCGAAATCTCTCCAAACTCTTTCTTCTTCATCTTTGAATGATAAGCCTGCAGCAATTGCTGCACCCAATGCCGTACATTCAGATATATTTGCCCTTTTGACATTTACACAGGGTCCTAAAATGTCCGCTTGAATTTGCAACACCTCATCAGCCTTTGACATACCACCATCAACAGATAATGCAGATAATGGTTTTTTCTCATTTTGCTTATTTAAGGCTTCTTCCAAAAAATCTTCACTTGCGCCCGCATCATTAGCCATGGCCCTCAAGATAGCTCTAACTTGACAACAGACACCTTCTAATGCAGCTCTTGCTATATGTGATGAAGAGGTGTATTGGGTCATACCAAAAATTGTACCTCTAGCACCACCGTCCCAGTATGGCGCATATAAGCCTGAAAAAGCTGGAATAAATACAACTCCACCAGCATTATCAACTTGAGAGGCTAATGGTCCAACATCGCTCGCATGTTCTATTAACTTCAAGTTATCTCTCAACCATTGAATAATTGAACCTGCAACGGCAATTGAACCTTCTAATGCATAATGAGGATTGGCATCCTCGTCCTTCAAGTTAGGAAACCAAAAACCTATCGTTGTTACTGTACCATGTTCAGAAATTAACTTACGATTACCGGTATTATACAACAAGAAACAACCAGTACCATAAGTACATTTAGCCGAACCAGGTTTAAATGCTAATTGGCCCACTAATGAAGCTGACTGGTCACCAAGACATCCACAAATTGGAGTACCAGTGATAGTCTTCAAGATTTCATATGCTTCCGGAGTAATCTTATTGTGGAAACCTAAGTTAGACAAATTTGGAGCCGCAAATGATCCGTAGAATTCCGAACTTGATACAATCTTTGGTAACGCTACTCTTGTTGGATCAATACCCCAGAAATCTAATAAATCATCATCGTAATCTTTCGTCTCTAAGTCCATAAAATAAGTTCTAGATGCATTGGTAACGTCGGATACAAAGGATCTTTCCTTGGTTAAGTGATAAATCAACCACGTATCAACTGTCCCAAACATTAAATTACCATCACCCTTTTCATATTCGTCCTTTATGATATCGTCATTATCTAGTAACCAACGCAACTTGGCAGCGGAAAAATAGGTAGATAATGGTAATCCGGTCTTTTGTTTCAATTCTTCTTTTCTTTCATCATCAATTGTCTTTTCCAAGTGCAGCACAATTTCTGCAGTTCTCGTGTCAGTCCATGTGATACCATTACTCAAAGGCTTACCAGTTTTACGAGACCACACAATCGTAGTTTCTCTCATGTTAGCAATACCAATAGCTTTAACTTTATACTTGATTTTCAACTCCGGATTCTGATTGATTTTTCTCAACGTAATCAAACAAGCTACCAAACATTGAACAGCATTAGCCAAAATATGAACTGGCATACACTCAACCCATCCGGGTTGTGGGAATCTCAACGTAGGACCAACACTTGCAGAGTTATTTTCGATCTCAATATCGTCCGTAATAGAAATAGCAATACCTTCAGCAGTAAAAATAGGCGCATTATGCCTCATAAGTGACGATCTTCTTCTAAACTGTTCTTTATTTTCCGATTCAGCTGGAGCTTCCGATGCGGTGGTAGAGTATTCGATTTGATGTTTGGCTACTTCAACACCTCCTTGATTAAACAAAATAGCTCTTGCTGAAGTTGTACCAATATCTATCGTAGCAACAACTGGCTGCGATGGAGCATTACTTTGACGACGTGGCATGTTGTTTCTCGATACTGGGTATTTTTAATGAATATATTATGTTTTCTACCAACTGAACAATCTTTGAATTTTTTCAGGCGATTCGCAAGAATAGATATGGGGAAACTTTCCGTTCTTGATACCGAGATGAAATTTATTTTTTAAAATTAAGCGAACTAAGTTTATGTTAGTCCTTCTAGACTTAAGTGTAAAGATTATTCAAGCACTATACTGGAAATTATGATCTTAAATAATTTTTTACTTACTTTCGAAATAATTTCGACGTTGTTGCTATTGGCTATGAAGAGGCAAATATCTTCGGTGTCCTGGTGGGGGCTATGTGCGGGTAATTCCTGATACTTGGATAATAATGTTGCAGCACAACAATATGAGACTTGCGATTCAACAGTGAACCACGGTACCATCTATATCAGTAGTTCTATATGCTAACATTATTTTGGAAGATTTGTAATTTAGGTTTGTAATGTACACCGAGACGTTTCTTTGATTAGAAGCCTCCTTTCGAGAGTAGATTGATGAGGGTAAGCGAACGGACAAGCGCATTTTTAGATGCTTGCTTTTGACGTAAGTTTGCGAACAAAATTCGATTCGCAGTTATAAATTCCACTGCTTGATGGATTGCTGGAAAAAAAAGTGCCCGGAATTGCGTGCAGAGGAAGGTCTGGAAGCATGGGTTGTCCATTAATTAGATAGATTTATTCACGAGGTTATTTAGTATAATAAATAACATTTTATGATGGAATAAAGAAATGGGCAACAACGCATAATTTCGGGTTATATATATCTATATAAGAAATTTTTATGGTTACGAAATCTGATCATTTAGACACGATTGTAAGGTGGATACCAGTATGAGGCATATAGTACCTTGCATATTCATGGACTTATGGGGTGAGAATCTCGATTGAAAGGTTGAAAGGAGAACGAATCCAGATGGAAAAACGATACGAACAGCATATTAATGTGGGTATGTGGCAGAGGCTTTCTTTCATACTATTTTCATGAATGAATTAGGAAATGGCAAAGGCCAATATTTATGAATGGTAAATAACCCGGAACCTGTAACCTTGGAAGATGAAAACAAGTAAGAAATAAGATTGACGCATGTATTGCGGCAGTTGGAATAGGAAACTAGGAAATATGCTACAGTGCGAGAAGCAGGGGAAATCTTGGTATGGTACAAATTATCCATATTGCTTGAATATAAATAAGACTAAATGTATTAAATAAGATAGTCGGGTGTCGAAAATGGATTAGTCTCTTTACTTGCAACACATTAAAAACATAATGCAATACTTGAAGATATTATTGCTGCTTTTGATTCTTGTTACCTTCGTTGAGCCTATGGTTCTTAAGGAACGCATGATTCGCACACCCAAACGTGAATATGTTAGAAGAAATGATAATACACGGATCAGATTCGGAAAGAGACAAGCTGACTGTAAGCCGAAGAGCTCATCCAAGACTGTTTCATCGACTTCTTCAGATTGGAGTGATCAATTTACCGAAAATCCAAGTTATGAAACAACTACATGATTTTGATTGATACCATTGACGGTTCATAAATTTATAAAGAATAGCTATATCAGTTTTATAGTTTTATAGGTGAAATTTTCAATAAATATTTTATGGTGATAGCAACAAATGATTACTCTATACTTTGTCACCATTTTTATAATGCTTACCTTTAACAAATTCTAATCCCTCTCCTTCGTAACTAGTCAAACCACTCACTTCAACTAATCCATTATCATCAATAATACCTCCGTTTTCAACCACCCACTTCGTTCCTAACTTGAGGTAAGCTTCTCTACATGTGGTTGGGGTGTCATTTTTAGCTCCATCGGCATTTTTCAATGGAGAGAATTCATCCGATCTATCAACCTCTAAACAACCAAATTTCGATAATTCAACAGATGGGAAAACATCAAAAATAAATTGCTCTAACTTAATACCATTTGGTTCAGTTGGCTTCACATACTCTCCTTGTTCATTTAAAGAAGGGATTTTTTTCTTAGCAATATGAAATGGCAAGAATTCTTGCGATGAAATCCATTTTGGAATCATTCTTTTCAATAAATCAACTGAGTAATAATGATTCACAATATTAGCAGCTCTCAAGAATAATTTCAGAGAATCATTTGGTTCAGTCTTATTAGCCAACTCAGAAGATATTTCTGAATATTCAATAACACATGGCTTATTCTTGTCTTCATCAAGAACAATTAAACCAACACTTTCGTTCGCGTCTCTTTTTCTGACCACCTTCGTAGCCAAGTCAAATTTTCTATCAATCACGAAACCTAAGAAAGTTGGGTCAGCAACCTTAACAAGAGAGTTATCAACACAATACATATGAATATGTTTAATACCCTTCTTTTCAAAATCCTCTAAAATACCATTTGTCGCAATAGCTTTGTAGAGGCCACCGTTACCATCTGGGGATTCACAGTATTCATTTTTGGAATTCAACAAGATCTTTGACCCATCTAAATTAAAGCAAGGCAAAGTACCCTGATTAAAAAATAATATTTGGTTCTTAAGCAATCCAAACCAATTATTCTGTTCAAAAAACTTTTCTGTTGGTGATCTAGTTGGACCGCTAGTCATAATATACCAATACAAAGTAGGGTTAGATCCAGGGTGGTGGGACTTGGCTAACGACTGGATTTTCAAGATCTTCTCTGCCTGAATTTGAAATAATGAACGCCCAGATGGTAAATTAACATTATAACAGCCCTTTGGATCTGATGATCCCAATCTAGTTCCTTGACCGCCTGCCATCAAAAGAACACCAACTTCATTATTTGCAATAGCGTCTAAACCTAGCTTTGACCATTCTTCTTTAACTCCCTTTTCGGTATCCAAAGTAGATGCACAACATTCCAGAGGTAATTGCGTGTAGTTCTTAGATGACACATTAGACGAAGAGAATTTTATTGCATGTTGAACTGTAGACACCAATTCTGAAGGATCCGTAATTTTTGATAATTGGCTTACGAATGACGATTGTTCATCTTTAGATAAGGATTCGTAATACTTGAATAGTTGTTCCTGGTCTGCTTTCTTGAATGATTCAATGATTGATTCATGCATATCGATCTAACACAAATTTGTTTACTTCTGTTATACTAAAATAGTTTAAATAATTGAATTAAGAGAAGCTTGTTGATTAGTTAGGATGTTGATAACTAATTGTTGAACAAGAACTCTTATAAGTTTTATTTAATGAAAGAATCTGCCTTGAAACTTGAAATTTGAATAGTTTACAGCAGTACTAGAAAAAATCGCGCCAGAAAAAGCTTCTTTTCATGTTTCTATAAATATGAATTAGGAAATATTGTCTTAATTAGATCTATTCTAGTCTAAAATAGGATGTATTCAGATACTTACATTTTAATAACATATCAATTTATCAATTTATTAGTTTATATAGATCACCATAGCGGGTATAAGGTATGGAAAGGCTAGGCTAGACAAATAGAGCAAATACTGCACCTACTGCAATAGTCAAAATAAAGGTGCTATTAACCAATACATTAGCAGAGGATTTGCTTGACGAAGATGAATCAGAGCTTGAATCTGCACTTGATCCTGAATTAGTAGATTTAGAGGAAGAAGACGTAGAGGAAGATCCTTTCTTAGAGCTTGATGTCTTGTTCTTCTTCTTTGGAGCAGAACACTTAGGACTCTTACCACCCTTAACGACCTTCTTAAGCTTCTTCTTGAATGAGGTACAGTCGAACTCATCAGACTTGGTCTCAAAACTGAAAGTACCATCGACTTCCTTCAATTTAGGTAAAGTGAAGTTGGCAATATTTCCTTTAATATCAACTGCACCTTCAACGGTCTTTAACTTGGAGAAAGAATCTTCCATATCTTCTAAATCAGTGTTGTTATACATTCTAAATTCACCACCAATGGTAGTCAACTTTTCCACGGAGAGTTCAGTCAAGTCATTGTTGGCGAAGATTTGTAAAGATCCGCCAACTTCTTTCAAGCTCTTGAATTCAACAGATTCAAAGGTGTTGTAAGCGAGGTTAAAGGTACCATTAACTTTAGTCAAGTTGCTAGCAGAAAAGTCAGCGACATCTTGAATAGTTAAGTTGGAAGCCCAAATTAATTCGTCTAATTTGACTTCACATTCATCACTGTTGAAACTTAAAACTAAACTGTCCTTAACGGTCTCTAATGTAGACAAATCAATGTAAGAAATGTTCTTATTGTTGTCCACATCTAATGAGCCAACACTCTTGTAATTAGTTAAACCTTCTAATGAAGACAATGCAGTGTCTGAGATCTTAAGGGAACCAACTTCCGAAAGGCCCTTATTCAAGTTTAATATAGCAAATGATGGTAAAGAAATTAAAGATAATTCTTCGGCCTTGCTCAACGAAGTCAAATCAAGAGAATGTAACTGGGTATAAGCTTGAACAGTTAAAGAACCACTGATTTCACTCAACTGATTAAGGTTGATATCAGTAACAGAGGAAGAGTTGAACAACTTCAAATCACCTTTGATTTTTTCAACACTGCTGAAGTCTAGACTAGTAATTTCATCACCTGTGATGTCGATTTTACCATCTAAAGTTGGACAGGAGTTCAACTCAGAAACAGCACTAGCCGCAGTAATAGTAGTTGAGAATGAACAAGAGTCTTTGGCTTGAACACCAGACAAGCTAAGGCAAGTAGCCAAAGTAAATAATACTGCTTTGAATTGCATTATACACCAGAAATATTAAACGAAAGTAGTAACTTGGTGCAGTTGATAAAAACAATATATTAATTTAATTGAAAAGAAAACCAGCAATAAGGAATATCTGTTTGAATTTATTTGACACTTCCGGATTCTCCAATAATTTATAAAAAAAAATTGGTATAGCACTTACCCTTCGATAATGTATATACAAAGGAATAGATGAAACTGTATGTACGATATACCACAGGTTCTTGATATTCGCAAATCCGTATTATAAACGTGAAAATTTTTACCGATAGGGTATCAAAATAGGACTCAAATACAGAGCTCAAACTATTTGACAAGGTATGCATGTTTTCGAACAATCATTAAGGTACGTGGAGTATACATTCTAGTGCTAATGTTGTCTCGACAATATCAAGTATGGCGTGTTTGTTTGTTTTTATCAGCATTGTTGGCGCATACTCGCGTAACTTTAAACCTTCGCAACCCGGCAAATTTTCACAAGCGCGTTTTGTCAATACTGACAGAAGCTTCGATAATGGAAGGGGTATGCTGTCAGATAGCTTTACGTTTCTAGCGTAAAGACCAAGGACTTAATTAGACCAATAAGGATGACTCTTTTGCATAACTATGGTTTCTACAATTTACATATGGTTATAGCAAGCAAGATGTGAAATAAGAAGCTAGCGTAGAGCAATAAATTTTGTTCAATGATGGCGCAGTTTTGGAACAATTTAGTAATATTTCTTCTAATTTGAGATTTTTCACTTTCAATGAAGCAACTCATTTATGAGCACTTGCTTCGAATATAAAGAGGCAGTGATGCAGTGTTTGTTGATGTTCCACACTATGAAAAGAATATAGCGGCGAAGCTATTAAATAACATGCAAGACAATGTAAGATTTTATAATTTTCGATACATACTGATAGCATAATCTAAATTTCGAAAGACGTAAAGCCTAGTATTAAACCCAAATAACTGTGGATAAAGAATAAGAATTTTGAGCCATTTTCTTATTTCTTTATAAGAATCTCTTCAAACGTAACTTTTACTAACATGATGATTTTAGAATATTAGTAAATAAGTATTATTGTATAGTTAAGGAAGGTAAATAAACTTTCTAAGTAGGATAGCCCAGTTTGGATTGCTCCAGAGTGGTGGGTGCAGAAATCTGCAAAATCGCGCGAGGCTGTTTTCAACACTATTTTGCTGTCAAATTTGGAACCATTAAACTACAGATAAGATTCGAAATGGATTCGTTTTGGATGTATGTAACTCACTAAATATTGAATTATATCGAATTATTTTTCTGGGGCAAAAAGAAATGTACAGTCGACTAAATAATTTCACCTCTAACAGATAGACTTCTGCGCTCAACGGTTTCTCTTCCCAATAGTACCTTCAAATAGTTTTTTAGATCCCTTAATTAAATAAGATAATTTAAATAAGGTAATTGAGTGTTTAAAGTCCATATCACCGCCAAGTCCTCTAATACAATATTGAGAAGTCTCTTACAATAAATATCGATTATTTGCGCGTATACAGATTTTTTCAAATTAAGTCAAAAATACCAAGAATGTTAAAAATACATATCCCTATATCTAAACTACATAACAAGAATTGAGCTGGTAGGTTCAGCTACTTCGTATAGACCAAAGATATATCATCATTCCATGGATTTATTTGCAGCAATTGGCACAACAAGAAAATATAAAACCTGCATATAACCGGTTACCAGATCTTTTACCACATTTGTATTAAACGTAAATAAACAACTAATCTTCGAATGTAGAAAACGAAAACAAAGATTGTTTCTATGATTATCATTGCAAGTTTAGATATTCAATCAACATCTCATCTTTATCATGTCCACGTTCTGTTACAAGACTGAAGGGTCACAAGAAATGGTGAACGACATGACTACTTCGCCAGGCAATGATATTTTTAAACATGAAAACGGTATGTATATTAAGGCAGCATATATTCAATTTGATTGATATTCATGACATTTGTGATGGCTGAAATCCATAATGAAGAATGGTCTTATTAACATTATTTTAGAATCAGTGGATTTATTATTAAAAGAAATGAATCAATATCCTAATACTTTGGACGCGTCAGAAACAACAAGCGATAGTAAGGGAACTATTTCACTAAATAATTCGCCAGTTAAGCCCTTAAGTTTCCCCAAGCAAACTAACTCAGAATTAAATTCAAAGACGCCTAATTTAGATTTAAATAATAAAGAGTTTAATTCTAGTTCTGATACTTGCATAAGTGAATCGGATTCTCCAAGACCTACCAGTGAAAGTAACACCAATAACAATTCGTTTGAACGTAATTTTAGCATTGATGACTCAGATCAGATTAATAAGACGATCCAAACTAAAATCAAATTAGAGGATGAAGAATTTTCATTTATAACTCAAACCCCTATGACTTCTACCATAGATTTGAATAATCCTAATAAAGAGGAGGACACACCTTCAAACTACAATAATTCGTCACCGAATAAATCAATAATGAAGAAAACAGATTCTTCATCTCCTTTAAGAAAAAGTGTTGTATTTACAAATTCAACTCCTGAAATACATCATTATCCATCTAATAAACCAAACATAACTACTACTTCAAACGAAGAGAGCATTGACCAGTTACCACACGAATGGAATGAGCTCCCTAAAGAATTATCTCAATCTTCAGATGATGACAACCAGATTCCTCCTGTACCCCCAATTCATAAAACTGATACAATTTCTTCCCTCTTGCAGGATGACAATAATGATGAGGATATGGATAGGGATACATTAAATGAATTAAAATTACAGCATCACAATTTTAGTAATCTATCGTTGAACGAAAAGCTTGATGTTTTTTTATCAAATAAGCATGTAAAAAAAGAAGAATTAGATGACCATTTGACCAATTTAGATAATGCAGTTAAAAATAAGACCGGGTCAAACATTCACGTTTTATCTCTAGATTTGAAGAAACAAGAACAAATTGAAGTAGAAAACCCACTAAACTCATTGATGAAATCGTCAGAAGTTAGATTAAGGTCAGCGGGTTCTTCTCAGTCGTCTTTGCAATCATTAGTAGAAAGCAATCGATACTTAGAATCAAATGGACACCAATACATTTCTAACAAAGGAATTGAACTTAATGATGGTATAAAAGGATTTTCTAATCACATGGTTGAAGCGTTAATACCCACAAGTGATAATGATATGGAAGACGAGGAAGAAGAAGATGATGCTGGGTTAATGATGAAAACTCCATCAAATAGTCGTTTAAATGAATTAAAACAATCAGAAAATAACGACTCAGAGAACGAAGAATTCCATGATTCGTTTGATACTAACACAGAACAATCGATTATGAATTTATTAAAAAGTGCATCAAATTCTGATTTGAATAAACCATCCTCTCTGCTTCAATTAGGCAACATATTGATCAAACAAGAAGAAGATGAAGTAGAAAAAGAAGAAGAAGAAGAAGAAGGAAAACGGGATGTAGTTATCAAACATGAATCCACAGATTTGAGTCAAAATGGGCATATGTTGTCATCCGATGATGAACATCAGCAAGATTTGATTAAGCCAGAATTTAATGATGATATCAAAAAGGAGGCCCATATTAATTATCATGAATATGAAGCAACTTCAAAAATTGAATCAGTCTCTGGTTATGGCAGAACACATAAGGATATAAGGTTAATTAAATCGGAATTAAATAATACTCATGAAGGTAAAGAAAGTGAGATAAGTAATATAAATACACTGATGAAAGTAAATGATCAGACGTCAGTTGATGATACATCTGAAGTCACTGACAGTGCCAACAAATTCTCTATAAGGGATCACATAGATAGCGATTGGAAATTTGAAGATAGTAATGATGGTGATAGGGAAGATAACGATGATTATACAAATAATGATTTGACAACTGTGAACGATGTGAAAATTGAAAGCAATAAGGGAATGGGTACGTATTCAAATAACTTCAAAAGTGAAAGTTTGTTGGATGTAAATTTGTCACCCAATCTTTCAGTGAATTCTCAAGAGTTTAAGGATGCTTCTGATCATTTTATTGGCAAAACATTGGCTCCACGTAGCGTCGATGAAGCTATTGATGCTACCCATCCACCAGTGCCGTTGAAGGATTCAACTGAAGAAGAGAAAGTAACAGATATGATACTGGAAGATTACAATGAGGATGTTTTGGCTAACTCTTCAAACATCGCGCCTCCAGGTGAGATAACGTTGCCACAAGTGGAAGCAAACAATTATTCTTCATTCGATGATATAACAAAGAACCTTGAGAAGTCAAATAATTCTTACGAAGAATCGTTATCTGCAGAAAATGACGCAGATAAAAAGCCCCTTGACTTCATTTCAATCTGGCATTCACAAGAAAGGCAGAAGAAACCATACAACACACTCGCTAATAGCAATATTTCACCCTTGAGTTATGATGTAAACAAGGCATCCGAGGTTGATTCAAGTAGCAGAGTGAGGTTTCCTTCCTCTTTACAACCTAAAAAGTTCAAAGAAGTCAACGTTATGTCGAGAAGAGTGGTCAGTCCAGGATTTGAAGATCTCCATGTTTCTGGATTTTTACCCGAATTATCGGAAGATTCTGGATTTGGAAGCCAACTCAAGCTTTTTAAATCTGGATATAATACATCCGGTATGAGCAACTATTCACATCTTGGTGAAGTTCATGATCAAAATGATACCCCATTAAATACAAGAAATGTTTTGTCAAATCTTGATAACAACATTAATGTGGCTGAACCGCCGAAGGCAGGAAATAATTTTAAAAAGAATTCTGCTAGAAATGAATTTAAGATTCAGAGATCCTTAAAGCCCGAGTTAAGTGCAAACCAAACTTTGAAACCAAATATACAAAGTCCCCAAACAAAGCAATCGAAATTTAGAGTACCATCTTTTGAAATAAGGAGAACCAACTCAACGTTATCTCCCGTAAATCAATATGATGAGATCTTCGAGGATGTCTTAAAACAACCACCTACCATTAAAAGTCATGGTATGAAGACATTACCTAGCATGGATCGTGATGACGTGAAGCGGATATTGGCAACTAAAAGGGTTATAAGTCAAGACGAATATTCAAAAGTTAAGTTAGTTGGCAATAGCAAGAAGAATTCCATTGTTAATGAGCCAAACGACAAGTATGACGATCTACAACAGCATGCGTCCATATGTAACGTGTCTGTTGAATCAAGTCCTGTACTCGATAAAGAGGTATTGCCTCATTTGGCAAATGAGTTATTAAGAGTTCCTTCGGCATTATTATCAAAGGATCAACTTTTCAACGAATTTGATTTTGTTCCAAAGACTTCAGACAACATGCTTAACAATAACTCGCAGTCTCCATCTAGAACCACTTCTGTTATTCATAATAAGGAGGATGCTGCTGTTCTTCATCCAGAAAACTACGTGGTGTCAGAACCTATTCCAAGTAGTCTGGATAGTGGTGAAAATATTAAAGAGAGTATTCTGACACCAGCGGATAAGGATGCTTCGCCCAAGAGAATTTATCAGGTGGATGCTTCTTCAGAAAGCATATCACCCAAGAAACGAGCGACGCCAATTAAAATTAGTTCTCCCACCAAGTTAGTAAAAAAAGATTCGGGTATTGCTTCTAAATCTGTTTCATCACCTTCTAAGATAGATGAAAAGGAAAACGAAAATGGCTCTTCTTTTGCCGGGGAAGAATTGATAAATAAAAAGTTGAGAGAGTCACCTGCAAAGAGTGGATTAAGAACACAAGAACATAATAATAAACCTAGTACTGTTTCCGTTCCATCATTTTATTCTAATGATACTGCGAATACCAAACCATTAAGTACTTCAAATAAAGATTGCCATTCCGCTTGGCAACAACAAAAGGAACAGCAGACCTATTCTCAATTAGATATTAAGGACAAGTCAGGCGGATTACAAGAAAGGGGAAAATTATTTTTGAGGGTTATTGGATTGAAGAATATCGATTTACCTGATATCAACGAACATCATGCAGATTTTTCTATTACGTTGGATAATGGTGTTCACTGTATTAAAACTTCGAGCTATAAAATGGATTCTCATAATACCTTAATAAACAAGGAGTTTGAGTTGACAGTTGGTGACTCCTTAGAATTCATTTTAACCATGAAAGCTAGCTATGAAAAGCCTAGAGGAAAGCTTCTTGAGGTAAAAGAAAGAAGAGTTGTAAAGTCGAGAAATAGGTTAAGCCGGCTCTTTGGCTCCAAGGATATTATTACTACAACAAAGTTTGTTCCGCAAGATATGAAGGATGCCTGGTCCAATAAGATTGCTCAGGATGGATCATTTGCAAGATGCTACGTTGATTTAGATCAATATGAGAGTAAAATTACAGGCGAAGCATGTAATTTTAACATCACTTGTTTTAATGAATGGGAAACCATTTCTGGCAAAGGCAATGAAGTTAGGACTAGATGCCAACCATATAGAATTGGACAACTTGAAGTCAAGATGATGTTTGTGCCAAGAACCAATAATCAAGAGATTTTACCTACTAGCATCAAATCTGCCTATGAATGTATCGAAGATTTGCATCAGGAATCAATGTTGGCTCATGAGGGCTACTTGCATCAAGAAGGCGGAGACTGTGAAATATTGAAAAAGAGATTTTTCAAATTGCAAGGCACGTCCTTGGTTGCTCATAGCGAATTCTCTCATAAGACTAGAGCTAAGATTAACCTTTCAAAGATAATTGATGTTATTTATGTCGATGAGAAAGATATCAATAAATCATCTGCCAATTATAGAAACTTCAGTGATGTTATTTTAGTACCACATTCCTTTAAAATTAGATTTGCTAATGGCGAGGTAATTGATTTTGGAGCACCTAATAGGGCAGAGAAACTTGAGTGGATTACAATTTTAGAAAAGATTGTTTATCGTAATAAATTCCGCCGCCAACCTTGGGTTAAATTAATGGTAGAGGAAGCACGTACAAAGAAGGAACTTGCTAACGAACGTTCTCGTACGAAAAAGATTTTTTAATTGTATGTTTATTTAGAATTGCATCCGGATATTTTGTTTTATTTTAATTCTATACTAATAATTTTAATTTCAATGTGTAGCACGTGATAATTGGAAAAACTGAGTATCAAAATGGAGCAGTTGAAATGTAGTTATAAATTATATTAGAAGTATATTATAATAGAATCAAATGGCTGGGAAACATTCCGACGACGAGGACGCATACCTTTATGGATCAGATGATGATAATGACCAACCAGTTTCCAAGAAACAGAAGATAACGGAACAGAGCGATGAATCTCAAGAAAAACTATCAAAGACAACTACTGCTAAGAAAAGTGAGATAGAAGAGAAGGATGGCGTTGAAAATAGTAGCAATGAAAAAGAAGACGATGATTCGGAAGAAGACTCTGATTCAGATGATGATATAGAGTTTGTTATAGGCGAAAGTGCACCAAAAAGTGGTCAGACAATAACAACATCGGGCCCTCAAAATGACACGATTGATGCAGTTACCGATATGGATGCAGGTGGTGATAAAAATGCCACCACTACAATCGTTTCGAATCAGGCAGACAAAGGATCTAGTATTGATATAAACTCTGTGGCTCAATTGGATGGTAAACCTCTTACACAAGTAGATTTAGAGAAACTCAAAGATAAACCATGGAGGTTCCCAGGAGCAGATATATCTGATTATTTTAATTATGGATTTGATGAATTTACATGGACGGCTTACTGCTGCAAACAGGATAAATTAAGAGGCGAGTTTAACCCACAAAAGTTGATGGCACAATTAATGAGTGGTGGTGCTGGGCCACCACCCATGCCATCTGGTAAAAGTGGCGCAAATAATACTCCGACGAACAAACCTACAGGTATGCTGCCGCCAATGGGTATGCCACCAATGGGCATGATGCCACCGGGTATGCCAATGATGCCAGGAATGCCAGGAATGCCAGGGATGCCTAACATGTCTAACATGCCTCATATGCCTAACATGCCTAATATGCCTAATATGCCCAACATGCCAAATATGAGTAATATGCCCAACATGCCAAATATGCCTAATATGCCAAATTTTATGAATAATAGTAGACCTGGCCAAGTACCGAATTTTGGTATTCCACCACCACCACCTCCTCAAAATAGACGTTAGGTTAGCAATATATAAATGATTGCGATGAATATATAAACAAAAAAACTAAAGTGTATTAAACTATATATACGATATTATGTATTAAATGCCATAAAACTAACATCACAAATGAAGGACATGCGATTATTCATCGTCACTTTCTTCATCAGCTTCTTGAAGCCATTTAAGGAATGGCTTAGCCGCTTTACGAACTTTCTTTGAGATATCTTTTGGCACATATTTCTTAGATACCTTGGAGCCCCATGATGTAATAACTTCTTCACTAATCAAATCTTTATCGTAAACAGTGACTAAAATCTTTGGAAGGGCAGAAATTAATGCTTGGTTTTCTAATCCCAAGTATCTTTCCAAACCACCCAAGAATGCCTTTTCAAAGTCAGAATCATGGTCAATCAATTTAGCTAATAAACCTAAATGTTCTTCAATCTGTTCGATTATATCATCATCGAATAATGTTTGAGCTAAAACTTGAACAGTTTCAGGATTTTCAAGAATATCCAATTCAACAATCTTCTTGTAAATATCAATATCACTTGGTAAGTCATCCTTTGAGTTTTTAGATTCATCCAATAACCATTCTCCGAACTGGTTGAATTTTTCCTGGTCTTCGTTTAAACTCAAACCCTCTAATTCTCTAGCTCTGGCTTCAATCGCTTCCTTCGACATATCGACAGCCCAGTCATCATCCGCGACTTCAATGGCTTCATTCGCTAATGCAGCTGCTTCGGCGTTGATTTTTTTAGTTAAGATATCATCATCATCATTTTGTTCACCGTCTTGCTTTTGTTTCGCAGCTTGTCCCGAAGCAATATCAGAAATAGACTTACCACCACCAACAACGTTTGCGGTAGCAGTAGCAGACTTTTTACCGCCTTTACCACCTTTGCCACTGCCTGCTGGTGGATTCTTCAAAATATATGTGTATAACTTATGTCTTGGATCAATTACAGAAATATGACCACATGCCTTACAATCTCTTTGAAGTCTGTCCTTCTCCTTAATTTGGATTTCAGTTTCTGGATTCTTACAACTTGCACATAAAACAAACTTATTAATGAATCCATCTAACGAATCTTGCAATTCGCTTGCATCATGACTACCATTAATTAAACAACGTTCCGTATTAGTTTGAGCACCTAATTCGTGACCAAAGTATTTGATAACATAATCAGGCGATCTACCCAAAGCTCTAGCAACTTCTGCCACGTTCACGATGACAGTCTTAATACCATTACCTCTACCTTCAACTTTTGATTGAATCAAAGGCATCTTATAACGGTAGAACGGATCTGTGTTGTCACGACAAATATTTACAAACGACATATTGATTTATTTGATATTGTATTAATATAGGAATGAATTATTAAGTGAAAAGTTACCGTTGTACTGTAGTTTTAGTGTTGGTGATTCGATTAACGATGAAATTTTTTTGATTAAACATTTTGTGCATCTAAGATCACGTGACAAATTGATGTAATACTGCCATTGGAGTTGATGAACAGGCATAGGAAGATAATGCACCCTGGTGATCTGCGTAATGGCAATGGTCAGTATATTTAGGTGATTCTAAAAAGTAGTTAAAAAACATTTCTAGTATTTATTTAAATTCTAGACTAGGAAAGGCATTAGCTTTTGATAGCACTATACACCTGTTCGCGTGAGATAAGTAACCCTTTATCTTACCAGTAGTTATTAAATTTGCCAAAATACATTCAACTGAATCCAAGTTATATGCAAATTTATCAGATTCTTTATACGAATGGTTTGTTGAGAATTCTAGAGCCAATTGGATAGCACTTAATGGAACAATATGAGATTTGGTTTCACAATTTAGCGAATGAATAATCGAGACGGTCTTTTTAACAAGTTTTAGATAACATAAAGATTTCATCATTTCAAACAATAGATAAAGATGCTTTTTCAATAAAATTAATTGGTACTTGGTTATAGCTTGGTCGAATTTTTTCAAGTTACCATTCTTTATGGCATCAAACAAATTGTCTTTATACATGAACTTCAACTTTGGAAATTGCTCCCAGATTTCGTTAGATAGAGATAATCGCTTATTATAAAGTTTCAAGGGCAACAAAATAATCAATATTTTCTCTGTTTGATTTTTCACATTTTTAGGGTCTGTATAGCAAGACAAAATCTCCATTGCCTTTACCAATTTATCTTCGCTTGTCGTGAAATCTGCGTCATCAAGCGAAAGTAATGCACTATAATACAAATAAGTAACTGCGTACCTCTTTGAGGAACCAACACTGTTTAATTTTGGTAAGTTGAATCTAGTACCTTTTAAAGCCTTCTCCACCGACTTTGCCAACTCTAGCTTACCTAACTTGAAGTAAATCCTAATGAGGTTTCCCAAGAAAAAGTAAATATCTAGCCTTTTTGACTGAGATAAGTCTAGATTTTTATCATTTAGCGACAATTTAAACAGCCCATTTATGGTCGCAGCTAAGCGCTCTAACGACGACGATGAGTTACCATATTCATTGTTTTCCAAATTAGAAAGTTCTATTTCTTCTTCTTCAGGAAAGTTCTTCAGTCGGACCTGGTAAACACTTATTAACTCCGTGCATGCATTGATTAGCGGCTTATTGATCCAATTAGTCTGCGTGTCTGCTGCTCTGTTCAAATTATTCACCATTTCGTTCAAATCATAAAACGACGCATTGATACTATTCGCTATGTAGACCGATTTCATCAACTTTAAATAGCTCCTAACAACATTACGGAACTTATCTGGGACCGGATGGAGATCGAAATCATTGGGTTCTGGAAAATGGGCTCTGACAGTACCTTCGTTAATACCCGGATTAATGGTTATACAAGACCTGAATTTTTGAGAGTCCTCGAAATTTATCAGCAAGCATACCTTCTGAATATACTCTGACAACGGCGTGTTCATAATTCTCCTATTAATGCACCATATACCACGGTTGCACCGAATGCTCTATATCACTATTCCTACTTCTTCTATTCCCATACCGCCGCACTGCATATAAACCATAATGCCACAAAACCCCGAAAAATGTCATTCTTACACCTTCAAAGTCGATCTTTAGAGAAATGAAGGCGCTATACTGATATACAGACGATAGAAATATTGGAATATCTCTTAGCAACTCTAATTTTTGACTTAGTAAAATTTCTGTGCCAATATTGTATGCCTGGCCTTTGGGCCTTGTAAATAGGAGTAGCTCGTCTTTCAAAATAATCGTGTAGCTTACATAATCCAATGAAAAACTCGCTAAATCACTAACAAGTAGTGAATGATTAACAAGTAGTTAAGTTCAGTACGTCAGAACCCAGTTTAGTGATAGTTTATGAAATTTTAAGGAAAAACCAATAAATAATAGAGTGACATTTATTCATACCAAAGAAAATAGATAAACTACAAGCAAACTTGAGGATGAATAGTAATTTTAATAACGGTACTAATCCTTCATCTCCACCTCCTTCGATAAGTCTTACACCATCGAATTCCCATAAAAATACGGGACAGCCAAGGAGTAGATCAGGGACGTTACCGTCGTCATTTTTGAGTGCAGGTGGTGGGATGAGTAATGCGGGATCGTTGTTGGAAGAGAACGATATAATGGCCAATTCAACTGGTTCGTTGGCAAAAAGCTACAACTCGGAATCGTTGTGTTTGCCTACTATGGATTCTATTTCGCTTGCAGTATCATCATCGCCAAATATCCAAGCGGTGGACATTCCGAATGGGGGAAATAGCAATTCAAGAAGGATGAGGTCAGGGTCATTGTTTTCGGCCAATTCAATCTGGAATGACGACAGTTTATCTCTTCATTCACCATCACATAGTGGCACGAATATGCTAGATACGTTTGATCTCAACAGTACTGCTCCAAATGCTAATAGCAAGAGTAATACTAATGATAATAATGGCAGTACGAACAGCAACAATAGTTTCATAAGCCCAGTACTTAATGCGCAAAAATCTACAGTATTGCATCATAACGATACAAACCTGTCGAGTACTCCTACATCTGCTAATAATAACGTGAATATGGAGACTACTAATAACCAGAGATACAGGTCATATACCACTACTGCGGCTGTACCCAATGTGAATACATCTTCGATATCTTTGTCGAATAATTCTTATTCAATGGATCCGATGAATGCAAATATGATGAGTAGCTCCCCATTTACTCCTAACAAGACAAATGACATAAATGCATTATTAGACAATCTAATGATTAATATGAATAATAATCCCAATTCGAATAATACGAGACATAGATCTCAAACCTATTCTGGCACTACTCCAGTATTGCATGAGCCTAGTATTCAACTGCAACTACCACCTCAACAACAGCATCAAGAGCAGCTATTAGCACAGAACTTATTCCAACAAAATCCTCAACAACATCAGAACCACGTTTTGGGACAAAAGCCTTTATTGCAGGATGATTTTGTGTTGTCTCAATTAACGATTATGACTTCGTTCGAGAACCCGAAATTGGGTCCAACCAAGAATATTTTGTTTGATAATTTGCCGCAATTTATTGATGCAGTAAAGTTGTGGCCTCTATTAAATAATTCCTTGGGCAATAATAGATCATTGGGAAATATAAAGAGCGTGAGAATTTCTTCAACGAGTACGTCTAAATTGGCATTAATCGAATGTACTTCTGTTGATTTGGCAATGACATTGAAAGCTAATTTTAACCACTTAGAATTAGTTCCAGGAGTTATCTTATACGTGGCATTTGCAAAATTTGTCGAAAGTTCGAATGGAAGCGCAACTAGTAATGAGGTTCCATATACCAGTGGAAATCCTAGTTCCACTACACCATTACAGTCATCACTGAAAAATGGCGGGGTACGCTCAGTTCATGAAACCTCGAAACCTTCACCTACTGATCTATTATCTATTCAAGAGAATTTAATCGCAGCAATTAATAGATTATCAAGTTCCAGTAAGCATGTTGATTTAAATAAAATTGTTTCGATTATTAGCAAGTCAATTTCTTATCCAAATGAAAATTATCAGGATAATTTTGGTCCTTTGCCTGATCCAATTCCGTTACGTCAATTTGACTCACCTAAGCTAAGAGAATTGCGTAAGATTTTAGAGAATAGTGAACAACTACCATCTCAGGCATCTGGCACCAATAATGCATCAGATTCTGAAGACAACGAAATATCTAATAAAGTAATGAACCAGTTAGAATTAGAAGAATTGTGTCTAGCAATGTTGGACGAATTACCAGAATTATGTTACGATTATCTTGGTAATACTATTGTTCAAAAGATTTTCACGGTTGTTGAATCTCCTCTTATTAAGTTAATGATGGTAAAGGAAATTACACCTTTTTTGACGCAATTAAGTATTCATAAGAATGGTACATGGGCAATTCAAAAGATCATTAACTTATGCAATGAAGATTATCAACAAAAGTATCTTATTGGCGCAAGCTTAAAACCATACGCGGTTAAATTATTTAACGATCAATTCGGTAACTACGTTTTGCAGGGCTGTCTTAAGTTTTCTTCTCCATTCAATGATTTTATGTTTGAAACCATGTTAGATAATTTCCTTGAAATTAGTTTTGGTAGATTTGGTGCAAGATGTATCAGAACAATTTTGGAAACTGCAAACGAGAGTAATGTAATTTCAAATGAACAAGTAATATTAGTCGCTGGATTGATTGTTGAATTCGCCAATGAATTGGTTGTTAATAATAATGGTTCTTTGTTAATCACCTGGTTCTTAGACACGTTCAATGGGTGTGGGGCCAGTAAAGACAATAGATTTGAGTTATTGACCGAAAAGTTTTTGCCAAATTTAGAAAAATTGTGTACTCACAAATTAGCCAATTTAACAATTTTAAAAATTTTAAATAATAGATCTGATTTTAAACTGAAACAGCTTATTATGGATTCCATATTCGGTAAACTTGACGAGTCTGACGATGTGTTTAATAGACCTCCTTCAAAACTATTGGAATCCATTCTTAGCGAAAACCAGGAAAATTCAGCAGGTCCATTATTTGTTTATAAGATTTTATCCAATCCTTTGATGTTAACTGTCAACGATGAGAATGATTCAGACAAAAATTCTAAATATCAACAATTCATTATACAACAAATTAGAAGAATTCTTTTAGAGGTAAACATTACTAATTTTCAAGCTTATAAGAAGTTGATGGATGAGGTTGGATTGTCTACTACAAGATTGAACAGATCTACTTCTATAGGAAACAGAAGGAGTAAAAGAGGAGGTCGTGCTAACCCTAACTCAAATAAAGTTCCACTGGCTCAACCCCAAGTATCTCAACAACACATCATTAATCCAATGGGATATTTAGTTGGACAAGGTGTTCCAGTACAAAATGCATCCGCTGTCCCCCATTATGGGCTTCCACCTCAAATTTCTCAACATCAACAGCATCAACAGCATCAACAGCATCATCAGCATCAATCGCAACAAGGGTATCCCATGATGATGCCTCCTCAAATGATGATGCCCATGGCTAACCAACCTCAGACCAATTTAGGTCAGCAACAGCAAACGATGCAACCACAACAATTAAGCCAACAACAGCAACATGATATGGCTGTCATGCAGCAATTGGAACAATTATCTTTAAGTTCTGCAGCTTTAGGATATAATTCCAATCCAGGTACACCTGGAGTAAGTACCGGACAAAGAAATCTGTTTTTCTAGGTCACGAATTATATATCTATAGAATTTCGCTTACTACGAGCCAACATCCAATTCATCATCACTCAAATACTAAAATCATATCAATTTAAAAACCATTACCAATCAAAAAAATTATTTAATGCTTCATTTCGTTCATTTTTCAATGTTGGGCTGTTTATTTATATACATACAATTATTATCTTGTATAAATAATATTTAATATACTAATTTTAGGCATTCAACCTTGGTATTTGTAATGTAACTAGTATCGTTAAATGCTGCCCGCTTTATAGCTTCTTGCGATTGATAATATATGATCCTGTATATTGCCGCATTAATCGTAATGGCGATAAAATCAATTCACAATCACATATACATTGATCATATCATATCATTAGATCGATATTAGTAAGATTATAACTACAACAATAGTTTTTCTTTAAACTAGTCTCTAGTTGGAATAGAATCAAAGCGATATTAATTGTGGTCGTTGTTGTTAAGGTCTTAAGAGTTCTGTTTATCGTGGTGTGATTTGCTTTTAAGTTTACCGCCAGTATTTCAGATAGTTTTTGATTCAGTTTTAGCAGTTGGAAAAAGATAAAACGTTTGGGTATTTTTGATATCGTTCGTTTGTTCCATCGAATTTCAATTGCTATCAGCTTGTATCATTGAGTGAATACTTAGTCCTATAATAGAATCTAAACCCCATGAGAATGCGTTCTCCGAACAACATTATAGAGGATAATAATATATCACATACTGCAAGCAACAATAGCAGGACTTTGCCATCTTTTTCACAAATGCTAGCTCGGAGTAAGAATAATACCAGCAACTACTTGAATGACAAGAACGATAGTAATAGCAGTAGTGTTAACCAAGAGTTCGAATTTCAAATGGATAACGATTCAAGTAGCGACTATAGGGAATTAAGAAATTCAATTATTGAAAGACGTCAATCTTCCACGTCGAATCATAGAAATGAGATCCAAAAGTTGAATTACAGGAATTCACTTTTGTTGAATCTCCCGACGGAGATATTATTGCAGATTTTTCATCATCTTGACAGGAAGGAATTATATTCTTTATTAACTGTATGTCATGAGTTTGCTGATTTGATAATTGAAATTCTTTGGTTTAGACCAAATATGCAAAACGATGACTCTTTCAAGAAGATTAAAACAATAATGGAGATCCCGAAAGGAGGAACTCACTGGGATTACCGATCTTTTATTAAAAGATTAAACTTATCATTTATGACTAAACTAGTGGATGATGATTTATTGCATTTGTTTGTTGGATGTCCTAAATTGGAAAGGCTTACTCTAGTTAACTGTTCAAAATTGACATATAGTCCGATAACTGCAGTCTTGAAGAACTGCGAAAAATTACAATCGATAGATCTAACTGGAGTAACAGGCATTCATGATGATATAATACTAGCATTGGCTAATAATTGTCCTCGCTTACAGGGTTTATACGCGCCTGGATGTGGCAAGGTCTCCGAAGATGCAATTCTAAAATTATTAAAGTCATGTCCTATGCTTAAAAGAGTAAAGTTTAATGGTAGTACAAATATTACCGACAGAAGTATAGAAGCAATGCATGCAAACTGTAAGTCATTGGTTGAAATTGATTTGCATAACTGTTCGAATGTTACTGATAAGTATTTGAAGTTGATTTTTCTCAATTTATCACAGCTACGAGAATTTCGGATAAGTAATGCAGCTGGTGTTACAGATAAACTATTCGAATTGCTTCCTAGTGAATATTATTTAGAAAAGTTAAGAATAGTTGACATAACAGGCTGTAATGCTATAACTGATAGATTGATAGAGAAACTTGTGATGTGTGCTCCAAGATTAAGGAATGTTGTCTTGTCAAAGTGTATGCAAATTACGGACGCATCTTTGAGAGCCTTATCTCAATTAGGGAGAAGTTTGCATTACATTCATTTAGGCCATTGTGGTTTAATTACAGATTTTGGAGTCGCCTCATTGGTAAGGTCCTGTCATAGAATTCAGTATATTGATCTAGCATGTTGCTCTCAATTAACGGATTGGACATTGGTCGAATTGGCAAATTTACCAAAATTAAGACGGATAGGGTTAGTCAAATGCAGCTTAATATCAGATAGTGGAATACTAGAATTAGTGAGACGCCGTGGTGAACAGGATTGCTTAGAGAGAGTTCATTTATCTTACTGTACAAATTTAACTATAGGTCCTATTTACTTATTATTAAAGAACTGTCCGAAGTTGACACATTTATCATTGACAGGTATCTCGGCATTTTTAAGAAGAGAAATTACGCAGTATTGCCGTGATCCTCCTCCGGACTTCAATGAACAGCAGAAAAATTCGTTCTGTGTGTTTTCAGGTAATGGCGTCAGTCAATTAAGGAATCATTTAAATCAAATAATGGAAGACAGATCTTATTTAATTGATCATGGTGATATGCATGCATTATTTCACGAAAGAAGACGAAGATTTATGAATGGAGGAAATGATATGGATGATGAGGAAATGAATCTATGGGTAAGACAACGGGGTTTGGGTGTACTACAAGGCGGTGATTTGGGAAACCCTGAAGTGGCCGAAATAAATAGAGAAATCTTCAGAGAATTAAACGAAGGTAATATGGGTCCTGAAGAAATGAGAGAACATTTTCAAAGATTGATTAGAAATCATCATCAACAGCGTTTGCTCCAGCGACAGATGCTTGAACAGGATCTTCAATTACAACCAGACCAACAGAACCAAGATCCGCAAAATGCACCTCAGATAATACAACCAGCAGTTTTTCCTAATGGCGACCAACTTATACAATTCGTTAATGGAGAAGGAGAAGACGATGATGATGTGGAAATGCAGCCTGTTGATTTGTTTCCTAGGGATAGAAACCCCCCAGCATAAAAATTCGATATAGTATTTTACTTCACCTATTCTGGTATCCATATTACTTTAATTCTCATATAGGTTTATCTACATGGTTCAATTGACTTATTTAGTTGCAAATTGACAAATATATAGTTCCATTCGAAACATGATGCTTTTTAAGAGATGACTTTATATAATATATAAGTCTTTAGTTTGTTCTTCGAGGAACCAATAATTCAGGAATCCCAAGTTGGCCACAAATACCTATTAAATTCAGTTGATGACTTTGCAATATATTTCTAATCCTTGTCAGAACTGCCATGTTTTCATAGCCCCGTAATTTGTAATGTAGATAGGCGACAGTTTCGTCGATTTTTGTATTACTCGAACGAGAAAGATTATGAATATATAATAATTTCTGGCTTAGCTTAGGCCTATTCTTATTCTTAGGGGCTGTTTTTGCCGTTTCCGGCTTTTTTAATCCTTTTTGCTCTTGCTCAACTATATCGCTTGTATATAGACCCGTTTTGTTGTATATGTGGGTATTGAATTCCCTGTCAGATATCTGATCGGGGGTTGGATAGGTGAGCATGATAGTTTTTTTTTGAGGTGGGACTATGTTTTCATTAACTACTGGAATTAAGGGCAGCTGTTTCGAAATATTCGTATCGATTCTAGAGTTCCCATTCGTATCTAAGCAACCTAACGGGCTGTTACTTCCTTGGGGTAATTGAATGTAGGGGGAATTGTTGCAAAGCCTTTTCAGCCCTCCTTGGTACCTTGAGTTCGCTTCGAACTTGAATATAACTCTAGGGTCAATCACATTCTCCTTATCATAAGCGCCTTTCAACAGTAAATTGTTCTCATTTTTATTGTTCATCAAAGTTGGCTCAGTCAATTGATTTGTTCCATTAGCATCACTGATAATATCTTTGAGAGGCTCTCCTAACAAGTAACTTCCACCATCTACTAACGGAAATGGTAACGATAGTTCTGACCTTTTCGCAACATCTTTCAATCTCAAAGGAAGCATACTTCCTGTGACAACATCATAACTTTCACAAAAGCTGTTGCGATCATGAGATAGATCAGAGTTGTATATTCCTGTACTATTGTACAAATCTCCCGGAATTTCTGTAGCATAGGAATGAAAGCCACCATATCCATGAGTTTTGTAGGTATTACTTATTCGCAGTTCTTCATTCTGTAAGCCAACCGAATTGAATATTTTATTATGAACAAACTTATCGATGTCCCCATTTGGTTGATCCATGTACCGCTGTCTTTTATTGAATTCATGCGACAGCTCTAACTTCCGTTTACAGTACGACTTATGTCCCGATCCTCTTGCAGGACCATCATGAAAACCTCCAAAAAATACTCCTTCCTTATCTTCAAGATCCAGATTAAGTTCGTAATCTTTCTTCCTAATAAAACTAACCACAAACTCCTGCTGCTTACCCTCCTCCATCAGACCTATTTTTGGTTGCGAATTTTTTCCATCCGATTCCTCGGTCCTACAACTACTGGATCCTTCCAAAAAGTTGTGGGTTTTAGTCCCGAATCCCATTATCTCACCTCCATCTGATTCTGTATCACCTACACGCTATTAGTATTTGAAACCTCCCGTTTCTACTAAATAATCATTTAGCTGCCTAGTCACAAAGTAATCATACATGTTGATTCTTCATCAGGATCTGATTTAATAAACTTCATAAATGAATAATTATTAATATCTTCATCATCCATTATATCTAACATATCATTCTATAATTATCGAAACTCTAGATTTGTTAAAATAACTGGATTATATCTATCACCAGAAGAACAACATATAATCAAAAAGCTGGTTCACAAAAGTATTAGGGTTTTACTCCTATAAAATTCAACGTGTCACGCGGTCAAAATATTCAATCATGATTTCTGTCATTTTATATCGGGTCAAGTGTGCGATGAAAAATTTTCTGATAAATTTTTATTGATCGTGGTACACGTCCACTATAATGAGGATGGTTCAGTCTCATTCTATCATTATAGGACATGAAATATTAGTAGCTATTTTTTTCTACTGCTAGTATAGTCAATTACCATAGACAATTATAGTTAAAAATGTATGTTTCATAAGAGGAATAGGAGGAGATCATTACAGTGAACATCTTGATGGGTTTATGTATTCTATTTATTTGTGGTTTAGTGGATTGATATATCTAATGAAAAATTTCCTAAGTAGATAAATGGAAAAGTATTGAAAATAGTTTTTGTACCAAAGAATAAGAAAAGGTATAGATATTCAGTTGGAATGAATGAACACATCATAGAAATAAGAAAACAATGGACTTGGACTTATGGAACTAATGGTGCCATTTTGTGAAAACTGAAAAGTTTTTCATTGCGTACCGCATTATCAAGATATTTATTGTGGTGAGACTTCACTTTGAATTTAGAAATAGTAGGCGGAATACTAACATAATTATAGGACTAAGAGAACTAAGAAGGTTGGTATTACCGGTAAATTCGGTGTCAGATACGGTTCTTCGTTAAGAAGACAAACCAAGAAGTTGGAAGTCCAACAACACGCTAAATACGATTGTTCATTCTGTGGTAAGAGAACTGTCCAAAGAGGTGCTGCTGGTATCTGGACTTGTAAATCTTGTCGTAAGACTGTTGCTGGTGGTGCTTACACTGTTTCTACTGCCGCAGCTGCTACCGTTAGATCTACCATTCGTCGTTTAAGAGATATGGCTGAAGCTTAAGTTTACTTCGTCTTCATTAATCAAACATAAGAATTGTTTAATTTAGAAAAATAAATAACATTTTGTAATTTTAAGTTCCGGTTTATAGTCAAGTGTGTGTTATATGACAAATGTTTATAATTTACACTCTCTAGCGATGATATTGTTAATAAACAAAAAATAAAAGGTTTACGATAAAAATTCTTATACGTAGTTGTCTAGTTGTAGATTATCTCTTGCTTGTGTTATTGTATTGTGACACGTGAGCTGCTATCAAAAACGTTAACTCAAATCTATATCACACCCAACATATCCATAATCACTACTACTAATTCTACTACAATTACTTAGAACATGACTACTGTGTTTGAATTCCCCAAGATCCATTCATTTCCTCCTTTATATACTAAACAGCCTAACTTAACAATACTACACAATCAGCTTGAGTCATGGGGAGAAATAATACTATCTTATTGTCAGCATTATAAGATAACTTCATTATCCTTACAAGGATCAATATTACATTCACAATTGAGCGACGTGTCAATTAATGAAATACCGCCATTGTTTGAGAATAAAAATATTAATAGAGCAGTGAATGATGACTTCAAAGCGATGATTTTCAAGCACTTGATCCATAAGCTCCATAGAGCTGAATATATCAATCCAAAGCAACCAGAAACAGGGATATTGATATACTGGAAAACTTTGATCGAATGGGCAACCATTTTACATGATTTCGTTGAGAGAACTGGTCAGTTGGGGTCCGTTCTTACTATTTACGAGCTAACGAAGCTGGAAGATTCTGGCGTCGATGAAGATTTGAAGGATTTAGACTATAACTTACTCGTGAGAATACTAAAGGGAGTATTAATCAAACAAGGAAGAGCCCAAATATTAATGAATGAAGATGGCACCCAAATTGGAGGTGTGAAAATAGTATAGCCTAGGCTACATCTCCATATTGCATTATTAACATTTAGCATTACCAAATATACAGCAAACAGGAATTGAAAAGTAAGTCCTTAGTTTATTTCAAGTATATACTAGTAATTATTTTGCCATCTTGATAAGTTTATCTTCGGATTTATGTTTCCAAGGCTAACTTATTTCTTTCTATAAATGAAAGAGGCATATATCAACGCATTGATAAGCTAAATCAAGGTACCTCGAATATCTATCATCTATACAATGAAATTTAAAGTATCTACGAGGTGTATAATTTAGCAAACATGTCTGTAACTTCAGTTATTTCCGTATTTGTCAGTCTAGCTTCCGCGGCGTAACGTGTTTTTTTTTTTTTTTTGAATTTTTTTTTATCGCAGCTCATCTCCATTATAAAAAGGAATAGTGTTCCCGAAGATTCAAGTTAGATCATTTACCTCTTTCCTCCCGCTTAAATAATTCATTTAAGAGGGCGTATCTATAGCTTCTTAATAAACATTGAATAATTCGCATCTTTCTTTATTAGTGTAACTAACCTTCATAAAAACTACTACAATAAACTTAAGTTATTGAGAATGAAATACGTCGTTGTCTCTGGAGGTGTCATTTCTGGTATTGGTAAAGGTGTTTTAGCATCTTCTACCGGGTTATTATTCAAAACTTTAGGTTACAGAGTGACCTCTATCAAAATTGATCCGTATATGAACATTGATGCTGGTACTATGTCTCCATTAGAACATGGAGAATGTTTTGTTTTGAACGACGGTGGAGAAGTCGATTTAGATTTAGGTAATTATGAAAGATACTTAAACACTACCTTGACTAAAGACCATAACATTACTACTGGTAAAATCTATTCTCATGTCATCGAAAGAGAAAGGAAAGGGGATTACTTGGGTAAAACCGTTCAAGTTGTTCCTCATGTCACCGGCTCAATTCAAGATTGGATTGAAAGAGTTGCAGTTGTTCCAGTTGATGATTCAGGATTGGAACCTGAAATTTGTATTATTGAATTAGGTGGTACTGTCGGAGATATTGAAAGTGCTCCATTCGTTGAAGCTTTGAGACAATTTCAGTTCAGAGTTGGTGTCGAAAACTTCGCTTTAATCCACGTTTCATTGGTTCCTGTCATTCATGGAGAACAAAAGACAAAGCCAACTCAAGCAGCCATTAAAGACTTAAGATCTTTGGGTTTGACTCCTGATATGATTGCTTGTAGATGTCAAGAACAATTAGAGGTTGCTACTATTGAAAAAATTGGAATGTTCTGTCATGTTGGTCCTGAACAAGTTATTGCTGTACATGATGTTAATTCAACTTATCACGTTCCATTATTGTTAAAGGAACTGAGAATGATGAAATTCTTAGAAAAGAAATTGAATTTAGATGCAAATAAATTATCCAAAGAAGCTTTGTCGAAGGGTGAACAATTATTAACCAGATGGAGAACATTAACATCTCAACATGATAACTCTTTTGAAACCACTACTATTGCATTAGTTGGTAAATATACTAATTTGAAAGATTCCTACTTGTCAGTTATTAAAGCTCTAGAACATTCATCTATGAGCTGCAAGAGAAAATTGAAAATTGAATGGGTCGAATCTACTGACTTAGAAGAAACCTCGAAAGAAAATAATTTAGCTGATTATCACAAGGCATGGCACTCAATCTGCCAAGCCGATGGTATATTGGTTCCAGGTGGCTTTGGTAATCGTGGTATTGAAGGTATGGTTGCTGCTGCTAAATATGCAAGAGAAAACAATGTTCCATACTTGGGTGTTTGTTTGGGTTTGCAAATTGCGGTCATTGAATTCGTTAGAAACGTTTTAGGTTACTCTAATTCCACTTCAATGGAATTTGATGCTACTGTCGAAGAAAAGACTGCTTCCGTTGTTTACATGCCTGATGTTGATCAGGTTAAATTAGGTGGTACTATGAGATTAGGTATCCACAGCACCAAGTTCACTGATGGCTCGGAATGGTCAAAGTTAAGAAAATTGTACGGTGGTGCTGATTCTGTCTTGGAAAGGCACAGACACAGATATGAAGTCAATCCTAAATTAATAGACGAAATAGAAACCAAGGGCTTAAATTTCATCGGTAAGGATGAAACTGAGAAGAGAATGGAATTATTTGAATTGAAGGATCACAAATTCTTCTGTGGTACGCAATATCATCCGGAATATTTATCCAAGGTATTGGATCCTTCCAGACCTTTCTTAGGATTGGTAGCTGCAGCCTCTGGTATTTTAGATGAAGTATTGACCAGAAAGGACTTAAACTACAAAGGTGAATTCTAATTTTTTTTTGTCATACATAGAACTGTTCTCTTATCAATACTTGCCTCCATTAATTTATATTTTTAACCCAATTGCATTTTCTTTACATATATAGTATATATTATATAATAGAAACTTACTCCATAACTTATCGTAGGCAACACATTAATTCAATGATGTCATGTGCAGTATATTACAAAAGTGCCAAACCATTAATCAAATAACACATGAGCTCTTGGGGTATGGCCTGTTTATAACACAAGCAAACATACAAAAGTATTTGAGAGATATAAGCTACTGAGATACATTAGCTGTAAACAGTCATGCGTGCGGGAATTCAGCTGTAAATGCAGCCAAAATCGCGTAGTACAAAACCGAAATTTTCAAGGTATAAATAAGTCCCAACCTGCTGAAACATCTATAAAAGTATTCAATTATTATCGTTATTTAAGATTATTAAAATGGCTGCTATTACTCAAAGAATTATTGTGAACAACTCCGAAGAAACAAAGGGCTGTACCTGTGGATCCGATTGTAAGTGTGAACACTGCACTTGTGGATCCGAAAAGAAGTAAATCAAGGCATTATAACCTTGTTAGACAACTGTTTAGTAGGTATTTGCTATTAGTCATTGGTTAATATATTAGTCATGTATTTGTTTAATGACTTTGGGGTGTTGGAGTATTTAAAATATTTAGGGTGTTTTATTAATAATTTTTATTAATATATGAATATTGTTTTACGTTAATTAAGAGATCAAATTAAGATTGATTGCCATAATTCTGTCGAACTGCAATCATTTGAATGATTATATATGATGTCATGATCTAGTTTTTGTAGAGTAAGATTCATTTATATGTACATCTATACATGCTTACTTAAAAAATTATCGAATTCTTCTTCCCCATCTAGCGTATTGAATTTAATGATTTTTTGTTTACTTAAAGTTTCTAATTTTGAATTATCTTCTAAATAGATCCTGACTTGCTTATTATCGGCTAATTTGTTCAACAAAGTGTGATTGAAATCCAATTTAGAAATCAAATAGATGCCCAACCAACTTGTGGAATAGTTGTCACATATTTCAATTGATCTCAAAAAGTTATCCTTAGCATTGTTCAAAACAGACATAGCTTCCAATAATTTATCTTTCTTATCCTGGGCCTTGTTGGTAAATTCTTGTAAAAACTGATAGTAGTAGAATAATCCTACTTTGTAAAATATATTATAAGCATATGGCTCTTGTAATAGAATTTCTTGCAAACAATGTATACCTTTTTCATAATGCCCAATCTTTTTATATTCATCCGCCAATTCAGCCCATGTGATAACATCTGAAGGTTGTAAATCTAAATAATAATTTAAACTGGCGATATAATCTTCATTATTATTTGGCTTTCTGCTGAAGGTAACCAACCTTCGGGATAATTTCAATTCGTCTGCATTTTGCCCTAACACTTTCATCGCTGCTTCGTTATCCCCCATAGCTTCAAAGTAAACGGATTGTAACAACTTCACTCGCTGTGATTTTTCAAATCCAAATTGATCAACAAGTCTGTCCAAACTAGTTTTTGCTTCAACATCATGGTTTGTCATTAATGATGTATAGAACTGCAATTCATATAAGTTGAATAGTTCAATTGTGTCGATAGATTCTGCATTTACGGATAAAAACTTAGAAATTTCATTGTACGTATTTTGTAAGATATCAGGCTGGAAGTTCACGTAAATTCCTGACGCAGCTATTGACAATAGCTTGTTTTTGACGAGCTCTATTGATGTTTCCGACATTGATAATTGTTAAGTATATGTATATCTATCTTCTTTTTTAATGATTTCAGCTATTAATGAAGTTCAAATCAAGTGCGATATTAAAAAGTACATTTTTACGTATTTTACGTGCTACCATACTTCGCTAAAATGTCCGATGAATTATCAAGAGAATGTGATTCACTCTTGGCTAGTACTTCGATCCTTGACCATCACTATGGTATTCCAGATATAACAAAAAATCACTTAAAGCTTTCCAGTAGTAATGAGTCAACAAAACTCGAGAAGAAGTATTATGAATTATACAGTGAACTCAGTCAAAAACTAAACAAACTAACATATTTGAATAAACTTGATGAATTGAACGGACAATCTGTTGATAAAATCGAAGAACAGTATCATGAAATTCTTAATAATAAGCTTGATAAAATACCTATAATAGAATATTCCAAAGATAATGAAATATCAAAATTGAAGGCTATACGGAATTATTATGAATTACAAATTGATAATTTTAAAACAAGAGTGTTGTTAAACAATTATTTGCAAATAACATTACCTATTTTAAGATCAATTCATCAATTAGGTACAGGTATTACTACGACCGAGTTGAATATATCCAAGAATTTATCTACTTTGTATTCTACGCATGAACCCAATACAATTGCAAACGTAAACAAACTAATAAAGTCCTATCAGGAGTCAAATGAGAATAATGAGATATTAAGTAACTTGGCACGTTCAATATCTAATACCCTTAATAATGATTTACAATCTAGGTTAAAGGACTTGAATGCTCTCAATGTTAAGTTGAGAGAAAAACATCATACGTTACTAGAAGTGAAGGGAAAGCAGATTAACGAATTCCTAAGCGAAAGTGATGATCAAATTTATAAGAAATTTAATTCCTTAGTTAATGAGTGGTCATACATTTCGATAATATGTGAACTTTTAGTCGGCTTAATTATTAGCCTTCCAATTGATTGGTATCAGGATAAGTCTTTACGGAAAATACTTTTTGAAATTGAAAGGTTGTCGCTGAAGACATCAAAATATCAACTGATAATTAATATGAATAGTCTCAATAACTTTAAAATTGAAGAACTATATATGATTGATCTCGAAGAATTAGATCTTGATAGTGATACTAGCTACGATAATTGATTTGATAATTATTAAACTATATTAACTATATACATGCAACAGTGTGAACTTTATTTTCATACTTGGAATAGCCTTTTATTTACAACATCCCAGTTAATACAATCCCAAAAGTTTGTGAGATAATCAGCTTTACCAGTAACTCCGTAATCATCAATGAATGCGGTGTCCCAACAATTGATACCTAATAAAGGTAAACTAAAATCCCTTTCTTGTCTACCTGCCAAATGCTTTAAATTATTTAAGTATTCGAAACTGCCTTCATCAATACCACCATTTAAATCTAATGATTGATTTTTTCCATAGAAGTATGGAGTACCGTCATTACCACACTTCAAGATTTTAACAGACTTGTCTGGTAATTCGACAAGAAAAACCCAACCCTGTCCAAATGATGAATCCGCAACTAATAAGAAATGATCACGAAATGATTCTATGTTAGCAAAATCTTGATCTGCCAACCTTTCTAATAAGAATCTCGATGGCTTTGTTTTTTGGGCATCTGTCTTATTGGTTAATTGCTCGAAGCAGAAATGATTATTATGAGCTTGAGAAGCAAAATGAAATGTATGTTGTTCTGTCGTTTGCTTAGCTGTTTGTAATAAAATTTGATAAGGTGTTCTCAATTCATTTTCAGTACCATTTGTTTGTAATGTTAAGTTCAACGTTAAGTATTTTTGGTAATCTGACCAAGCTGATTTGAAACCTTTGGGTGAATACAAACCTTCGATACCATTTTGTAAAAATGTATCTTGATTTTTCAAAGCTGGCACTTCATGCAACTTTCTTTTAGCCACATAAATTGAACTATTAGCTAATTTATAAGATCTCCTAAACATACTTTCAGTTCCGTATTATATGTCTTACGTTTCTAACAACGGTAACTTCTTCAACTGAAAATTTCGAGGTGAATAAAATTTTGGAAATGGTAATTGAACGACTTCGCTTTAAACCATAAATTCCATTATAGGACTATATAGAGTACAATAAATAATAACTATATACTACTGGATTCAACTGTACAACTTAAAACTGGAATGTTTTGCGATACCCACATTGTATCTCTTAATAACTTTTTTGGATCATTGTTGCTCTTATTAGAAATCTTTTTTAACACCTCATTATAAGAGCATTCTTGTACTTTATACTCTCTCAAGATCAAATTAGTTTCAAAATCAATATATATCCTCGTATCTCTGATCCTGAAAATAACATTATCAATTCTTAAGGAAAATCTACATAATAATAGCAAGCATTTTGGCATAACTCTGATTTTTGTTGACAACATTGAGATACCATTATCACCCAATTCATCTTCGAACAATATCAGCTCATCAAAGAACAAAATTGGATCTGGCCTCAATAATTTTTCCACTGGAATCTTTTCGTCTGTTTCTGAGAACACTATATTTTTCAAGGTACCTTTATAATTAGTTGAATATGTCCAATCATAAGGCTTTAGCGAATCCAAATCAGTTAACTTTTTTAAGTCTTTATTGGAAATTTCCTTCTGTGCTTTTTCGGACTTATCTATAATATCTGATGATGAAGATGTCGATGGCGATCTTCGCGATTCCAACCATTCCTTATGATAACTAACCTTTAAGCTAGACTCTTCATCTAAAGAATCCAACGCATCCAATGCATTAAATTCTATTGATGATCCGTCCTTATCGTTTACAAGTTTTACTAAATTATTTCCAAATATCATTTCCGGTAATGGAAACTCAAATCTCGAGTCAGCCAAGTCATCTAATTCTGGCGAATTCAATATAGGTCTTTTTATAGTAAATATGCTCCAGTCGTTTATAGTTATTGATGGATGATCTTGTATAGGTAACGATGATTTCGGGGAAGGGATAATTACTTGCCCACAATGAGTACATTGAGGATTATTGCACGAGCCTGTGTGTGATTTAGCTGGAATTGATATATTAGAATTTGATTTTGGAAATGTCGAACTCATAGCTTGTTTCCTCTGTGGTTTAGGCATAGCGTTGTTCCTATTTTCAGATTTAGCTTGTAAATGCACTGGTAACCTTGCTCTCGTATGTAACTGAGTCATTTCTCTTGCTGAGTTGACATGTACAGCATTTATTCCCGAGTTAGTTGATACATTCAGGATTTTTGAATTATTATCGTGTATCTCAGAAGAATAATCTCTTCTGTTATCTTCTGACATTATGTAAACGTTTCATTAATTTTGTATACTACAGAAGTAAGATAATTGAAATTTGACTACACTTTTTAGCTGCGCACATAAAACACAAAACCAATACATCTAAGCAAGTGTATATATAGAGTTACTATTTTTAAGCACTTTCCAGAGATTCTTCTATCTCTTTCAAATTTTCTTGATCCTTTCTTAAGCCTTCTCTAACAGCTAACACACTATCGGCAATAACTGCATCAACACCAGCTTTCATCTGAATTTTAGCGTATTCAGGTGAATTGTTTTCAACCCCATAAGTAACACAAACTAATCCAGAAGACTTAACAATTTGAGCTAATCTTGGAGTTTTAACCAAAGTTTTCGCAGCACTAACAATTCCTAATAAGTTCCATTTTTTAGCAAACCTAATAGCATTTTGTAGAGATGAGGCCCTAATATCCGCCATTGGCTGGGTGCCAGCTTCTGTCAAATATAGAATTGGCATAGTAGGTTGTTTCAATGATAATAGCAAACAAATATCTGGATGAAATGAAGAAAATAATATATCTCTATTGTTTGTATTCTCGTCAAAAACAACTTTCAAGATAGTATCAACGTAAAAATTCATATCAAAGGCGATTTCACCCATACTTTCACTTTCAGCCTCATCCAACATAGGATACTTTAGCTCAATATTAAAACCTACATTTTTAGGTAACTTTTTGAATAGTTCCTTTAATGTAACAAAATTAGAAGCAATCGATAATCCACGAGCGTTGCCTTTAAATCCTTTATCTTTCCACGTCTTAGTTAATTTCATTCTTCTACTTATTTGATCTTTGAACTCTTTATCTATTTCATCGTCGATCTCATCTGAATCATCACGGGTATATATTTTATTGAAGTTTGGAGCTGATGGATATGTTGACATTGACCTTGGGCGGTTAACCTTTCCTAAGATTTCATCATCCAACGAGTACTGGGGTTGCTTGGAATCAACTTTTACAGATTTCTTATTCTTCTCATTCTTAATATGATGATCATCAGCCTCACTCAAACACAAAAATTGTTCAGCTGTTAAGGCATGCATCGGAATATCAACTCCTGACTCAGCTACTGTAAAATCATGATAAATCACAGCTGTAAAATCTTTTGTCAATTGTACATCGAACTCAACATATGACGCACCCAACGAAGCTGCAGCAATAAAAGACTCCACTGTATTTTCACCCAATTGTAACGAATTTCGGTTACTGACATTTTTTCCTAAACCACGATGGCCAATAACTCTTGTCGAAACTAATTGTTTCCAGTAAGTATCACTTCTAGTAATGTTCATTGAAGGGTGAGAAAAAGGCTTGATGCATAAATATTCAAATCTAATCTTACCTAGCAAATCAAGAGTAGTAGATTCGAATATTGGCACAGTAATTTTATTGTTCAAAGATCTTAGATTCGGTCCGACATTGGTATACACTTCATTCAAAAGTGCCATGGCCCTGCCTAAAACCTTTTGGTCCTTCTTGTTCGGATTAACACCATTTAAATCTCTATTGTTCGGATACTGATAAGTTGGAACAATATCAAATGTGACTATGACATCTTCTGGATTTAAGTTATCCGTCAATTTGAAAGTCAACGGATCAGTTGCACTTCCATGATGATCTTCTAGCGGTAAATCAATAATGATTGGTGGTTCGATTAATTCGTTTAAAGAACCTTTTCTATTACGGCAAGTAATGCATAATGATAATGCTGTATCTAATTCCGTGAAAAAACTCTTGGCCATTGATATATTATTTAACTCAATAGGTGCATTATTATCTCTTAAATCAGTTGTGCCCAAAGTAATCAAAAGTAATGATTCACCAGGATTTAAATAACGGTGACCAAAAGATTTAATTGGTTTAAATTTTTTTCTATTCGTCGGGGACCTAGATCTTGGACTTACAGTTCCATTAGTAGTATTATTTGAATCCAAGTGCTTCAATTGTTTATAGACTTCATTTACTGTCACCTTATTTGGTTCTGGTAACTTATCAATGCTACTTGCAGATAACGTCAATTCATCCTTTGAGTTATTTGAATAAATAGTAGAAGGACTCCTCAACGAACTATTAGAAAGTCTTTCCAAATTGTTAGAAGGATTATAGATATCATGGAGTAATAACTGATCATTTTCTGGTTTTAATAAATCAGCAACATCTAAATGGCCTCTTAAACTTGCATGTTCCATTGGAAACCACCCTGAGTAATCCACCTTGTCAATTTTACACCCATAATCTATCAAAAGACCCACGATATTTTTAAAACCCTCAGATGCTGCAATAAAAACTGGCGTCCACCCAAAGAGAACCTCGTTCATTTCAGTATCAGCATCTTCTTGTAATAAAAATTCAACGATATCAGCATAATTCAATTTTGCAGCAATATACAACGCAGTTTCATTATTGTGCTGCAAATCAGTATAATCAACATTGATTTTGCTCTTTCTGATTAGATTCTGTGAAATCTCAAGGCAGTTCAATCTCACAGCTAGTAATAATAAATTAGGGCAGGTTAATTCTTGGGTCGCACTGTAAATAATTAAATTATTAGTTGTTTTAGGATGTTTACCGATAATTGATAAATGAATGGGAGTTAACCCTTCTTGATCTCCCCAATAATGTAAATCATCAATAGCGATTTTTTTATCAATCAACTCCCACTTATTTAAATAATTCAACAATATTTGAGTAATATCCTTTAAGCCATATTGAGCGGAGTAATGCAAAGGAGTTCTTGAGTAGTTGTCCTTCGCAATAATCAACTTTTTGAATTCAAAATCCTTAGAATCAATCTTACTCATAATATACTGAATACCATCAGTTCTAATAGGATTAAGCTGAACGCCATCAGGACCACCTTTGTTACCATAGAGTCGTTTTAGTTTAGAAGACTCCCCGGGAAGCATCAGGTTCTCCTTATTCTCATTTGTAACTTGGGATTTACCCAAACTAACGATAAATTGATGGAAGAAATTGCGGCCGCTAATATCGTACTGATCAAATAATGAATTAATAATGGGCAAACTTTGACCTTTGTTAAATTCAATCAAATAGTTTATCAAATAATCAATACAACCGAGTGAATTACTCAAGCATGCTTTACTCAATAACGAAATTAAAAATCTCAGATTCAACTTATTCGGAGTAATTTTGCTCAATTCAGTACCAATATTTTCATCGTCATCATTTTCAATTACTTGATCAAATTGTTTTAAAAATTCTTGGTCAAGCGAATAGCGCCTATTTCCGATCTTCAAAAAATCAAGCTGATCAGTGAGATTATCGTTACTGATTTGAATTTCTCCTAACTCGTTTAGGATATTATTAATCGTGTCTAACCCGCCTAATAATTCACCTTTATTCGCAAACGGCAAGGCATTAACTCTAGTGGATAAATAGCTCTCTTTATTATAGTTTGGTAGCTCAATTGGGTTTTCTCCAGAGGCTAAGCGATTATTGTACGATTTCTGCAAATACAATAATTTCTTGTCTAATTTCTTCAATATTTTAACAAAACCCTTGTGATTCAATTCACCAAACCACTTCAAATTACGATAAATAGTCCTTAACTCGAGTAATATAGAAATAATCTCGTCCAATTCGTCATTAGATTCAATTTGGCGAGTTATTCTGTTATCACTGAAACCTAAAACAGACACAATCTTCGACAAACGACGTTCATACTCCTTATATTTATTGTTGTAAAACTCATCAACCTTCTCAATATCACGATCTAACTCGAAGAAGAATTCAGAGATTGTATTCGAAACTAGGTCTGCAACTTTATCATCTTCGTAGTCGGAAGATCCATCAATACTCTTGATTACTTTCTTCAAATGCTTATAATTCATATAATATATAGACCATTCCGGTATTTGATGACTTAATAATGTTTTACCAAACTTCATTATTCATATATGTTTCGGAAATAGTGTAAGGCAATCTATCAATAGTCAAGTTAGTAATTAATCACAACCAAATAGTCGCTGCTTTCTGTGATGACAATATATTCTATTCAAATCAAAGCTAGTATACACAAACAATCAGATTTATATCATACACGTGTAGATTGAAGATAGTAATCATATAGACCTATAACATTCTTTCCCCATGTACCGATCGTTTGTGTCAGTTTACACGTGTAATGCGATGAGACGGAACCTGTAACATACAGGAATCCACTAAACGTTTTTAATAACTTCCACCAATAGAATGCAATGTGCTATGGTGTACAGATTATCCATTGACTTAATAATAAAACAAATGGGTGTAGTGATCTCCTTACGATACTAACTGCCTATTCTTGGAAAGTGTGATTTCTAAATCTGAATCCAGTTATAAAGGCGCCCAACCACGGGGTAAACTAACTATGACATCACGCATTCTAGCATTCTGGTCAACAATAAATCTAGAGAAAATTAAAATTATACTACAATATATTATGAATCTTTCGGGATCTTATTGGCTATGGATAATGAAATTAGGTTACTTGGATCGTGTCCTCTCCACAGATTGAGGTGGATTATTTTTTTTGGCCTCATTAATACTGACTTAGATTGAACGAAAGAAACACCAGTATTTTCAACGAATCGGTTTAAATATACTAGTATTTTTCTTCTTGTCTTTTGTCTCTATTTTAGATATTGGTCGTTATTATTTCAGTTTAAGCATAAACTCCCAAAGTGATTCTTGATTAATTTCGCAGCAAATGATACGGCAATGTGAATAAAAGTCATACATATACATACTTTTGGAGAAAAGGTAGCCTAAGGTGGAGTCAACGGAACATTGTTATTGCATGGCATCACGAATATAGCATTATTGATTCATGAATCTTGAACGCATCTGAAAGAAGTTGGGGTTCAAGATCAAACAAAAAAAGTATGTTACCGCGAATTAGGTTTAGTCTCGGCATGACCTTCTCATAGAAGCGGATTCTTCGGTTCATGGAAATAAACGGCGATGGCCTTCATACTTGTCGCTATTAATTGTACTTAGGAATATAGACGAAAGGATAGAGAAATCCCATATATAAACGTCAGATAATCTTGGAGTTTAAGAATTTGCCCTTATTATAGATAGTAAAGTTAACAATGTCAGGTAAGTATTAAATTAGTGAGAAATACAATAGATAGAAACTGTAATACTAACAAATTAGTCGAATACAAATATCATCCAAAGAAACAAGCCACTATTGTGACGGCGCCATTTTCAGGTGGACAACCAAAAGGTGGTGTGGAATTAGGACCAGAATATATCTTAAAAGCGGGATTTCAAGAGCAGCTTCAGTCGTTAGGCTGGAATGTTGAATTAGAGAACCCGCTAGAAAGCACGAACTACGAGAAGAGTAAAAGCGATGATAAGGACGAGTATGGGATCAAGAATACCAAAATTGTAAGCGAATGTTGTAAAAAAATTCACAATTCAGTCAAGGATATTGCAGATAATGGTAGATTACCTATAACTGTGGGTGGAGATCATTCTATTGGTACAGCTACTGTGAGTGCCATGTTAGCACACAATCCAAATACGTGCATCTTATGGGTAGATGCGCATGCTGATATAAACACGCCTAAGACAACAGATCTGGGTAACTTGCATGGCTGTCCTTTGTCGTTTGTCATGGGATTGGATAGTAATTCCTATCCTGAAGAATTCAGTTGGGTGCCTCAGTTATTGAAGGCTAATAAGATTGCGTATATAGGTTTGAGAGATGTGGATGATGGAGAGAAGCGTATCTTGAAAGAAAATAATATAGCAGCATTCTCTATGTATCATATCGACAAATACGGTATTGGCCAAGTCGTTGATATGGCGTTGAACAAAATCAACCCCGATAGAGGCTGTCCTATTCATTTATCATACGATGTTGATGCAATTGATCCATCGTTTGTACCTGCAACTGGTACTAGAGTAGAAGGTGGTTTGACGTTAAGGGAAGGTTTATTTGTGGCCGAAGCAGTTGCGGAAACTGGATTATTGTCTTCTTTGGATATTGTTGAAACAAATCCTTTATTGGGTGAAAATGACAATCATGTATTAGATACTGTCAGTGCTGCATGTGCTATAGGAAGGTGTGCTTTAGGTCAAACTTTATTATAAGGCATCATATATTTTATAATACTGTTCAATACGTACTCATATTGTCTATTCTAATTGAAATTATATATATCGCTTGTTTAGTAACTGAATGCTAATTAAAATGGCCTTAAAATCCAATACATTATTATCGTAGACAAGGTTAAACCATTCAATATAGTGAGTACCTTTATGCATTAATAGTACTCAAAACATTCTGTGCTGTAATTATTATTGAAACTCGTAAGCTTATATTTCAAAATCGCTCTCGATTATTTTTGATTTATCACACATTTCTCTAAAGATCCCCTTATGTTTGAATAGCTCCAAGGGTTTATTAAATTCTTTGACGCTTCCTTTATCAAGAACTAAAATTCTATCATATTTAATTATGGTTTTTAGCCTGTGAGCAATGCATAATATGGTACAATCTTTAAAGTCGTTTGCTATTGTTGCTTGAATTTTGGCATCTGTTTCGTAGTCGACAGACGATGTTGCTTCATCCAAAATTAGGATTTTACTATTTCTCACTAATGCCCTAGCAAATGAGATTAGCTGCTTTTCACCTAGCGAATAGTTAGTGCCATCCTCTTCGACACTATAATTCAAATGAAACTTGCTAGATGAATCAAATTCGCAGCCCAGTATCATAAGATCCATTTCAGACCTATTTATTAGTCCCACCTTCATCAACGCAATCAACAAGAGCTTGTCATCAGCCTCATTGAATGGATCTAGATTTCTCCTAATGGAACCTGTAAAGAGAACTGGGTCTTGTGGAATAATTGACAATTTCGATCTCAATTCACGAAGCCCAAGGAACGAAATATCTATGCCATCGATATAAATACTTCCTTCTTGCATTTCATTCAACCTATATAAACATGTCATTATTGATGATTTTCCTGCTCCAGTTCTACCACATATTCCTATCTTTTCATTGGGCCTTATTTTAAAGTTTAAATTATTCAATACAAATGGTAGGCCATCCCGGTAACGCATAGAAACATTCTCGAATTGGATTTCACCTTTAGATGGCCATTCCAGCTTCGGTGTAGTCTCTGTTATTTGATACGGTGCCTCTTGAACCAAATTAACAGCATATTCATTAATTCTCTCCATAGAATTCATTTCATTTTCAACTCTTGTAACGGATCTCATTAACTGAACTAGTTGTGTAGTTATTTGCAATATATATGATAGCAATAATCCTACTGAGGAAGCATTAATATTAAATACAGATTGTACACATAAGACTGTTATTACAAGGGCAAAAATAGAAGAAATTAGTGTTAAGTGTATGCCTAGCCATCTCTGGTTAGTAATACTGATAAAATACGCCTCATTCATTTTGTCAATCAGTTTGTTTAACCTTTGGCTGAAAGCGCCTTCAACTTCATATATCTTTAAGGTATCCATTCCACTTAATATCTCTCCAAATATACTATACACAAACGATCTTTGCACTGATTCCAATCGTTTAACTTCTCTTGAAGATGCTTGATAATAGCTGATCATGAATGTAAATATAATTGCCAAAGGTGGAAGGGAGATTGCAAACCATGGTAAATATATGATACATAATATTATAATGCCGATGATAGTAGAAAGTGAATAGCTTGTAATTCTTAATTGGTTTCCAATTTCATTATCCAAGATTTCTGTATCTCTTGAAAATCTATTCAAAATTCGCCCAATGGGGGTTGTATCTAAAAATGACATCGTTGTATGTAGAACATTTTTCGTGCTCATCAAACTTAGTTTTAATGAAGCAGTGTTAATCAAATAGACGAGACTTAATAATTCGATAATCAAGAAAATCACAGATACGATGGAGAACATAACATAAAGGCCGATATAAAAATTGGAAGATTTATCGAACTTGAAGTCAACCCAGAAGGACAACCACACATTAGAGAATAATTGAGAAAATGTTGCAAATATAGTGTTCGCAAGGTATATCGCACACCAACCTAGAATTCCCATTACCCCTGATCCAAACTTTAAATAATTTTTATATATCTGTATGCTAAGCTTATTAACAGCTCTCTCCTCTTTTTCGATTAATTTTCCTCCTGATGTTTGAATGGATTCATTCTTAATATTATCCTTCATTTCATGAAAGTTTTTGATATTATCGTCTTTTCCATCTTCTTCATCATTAAAAGAATTGTGAGTCATTAATTCAATAAACCCTTTATTCCTACCCTGCAACTCATTGAATGTACCAATATCATACGTTCCATCTCCATTTAAAAATATAATTCGATCAGCAGACCCAATAAGTGAAAGCTGATGTGTAGCTAAAATTCTTGTTTTATCTTTCAATAGCCCTAAAATGCATTTATTCATGATTTCTATGCCAACTTTCGCGTCAACAGCACTTAAAACATCATCCATTAGAATTATATCACGATCAGCATATACAGCCCTTGCCAAGTTTACTCTTGCCTTTTGTCCACCTGATAGGGTTATTCCTCTCTCACCAATTTCTGTTTTATCACCGGCAGGTAAAATGCTTATATCACTAAACAAAGAACATGCATCTATTACTCGTTCATATCTATCGGGATGATATTTAGACCCGAAAATAATATTCTCTCGTAACGTAGCATTCTGAATCCAAGGCTGGCCGCAGAATAGTAAAGTACCATTTATTTCAGCCGTTCCTGAATTGCGATTCATGAAACCTGAAAGTGCATTCAAGAATGATGTTTTTCCGGAGCCTATTAATCCTGTTATAACCATGAATTCACGTTTGGAAATAGTTAGATTGATATTTCTCAATCCATTGAATATTCTTCGTTCTCTATTAACTTTGTCAACTTTTTCACTAGCATAATCATACAGGTTATCAAGTATGATTTCTCGGTCATTTTTATCAAATGATTTCCAATTAAATGAAGCATTCTCCATCACTATTGCAGCATTTATTTTGTTCATTTCAATTTTCTTTGATTCACCTAAATAACAAATCTGTTCTGATCTTGTTCTCTCCTCACAACATAAATATTCGTGAACTCTGGTACAAGCCACATAAGCATCAGCACAAGTAGAAAGAACCAAAGGAAGAACATATACCTGTTGTGCTAAAACATTAAATAACGAAAGTGACGAGAATATACCTGCAGCGCTTCTATTGTTTTTTCTAAGGGCATATAGGACAAGGAAAGCTACCATTGACGAAATAGTCGTGAACGACATGGCCATCGCCGTTACAATATTGGTTAGTGCTTGCATTTTGAATATGGCTTTCATTTCTAGTTTACGAATACCAGCAATTCGATTGAAATAAGGTAACTCCCAAGAATAAAACTTGATCATTCTTAAATTATTCAACACTTCCTGAATGTAACGAATTCTTTTATCAGTATATATATTAGCATACCGTCTTATTTTTATCAATTTGCTAGTGCATAATGTTAGTAGTACCACGAATAATACTAGTAGCGCAACACCAACAAGCGCTGAAATCCCGATATTTATAATAAGAATAATTATTGCTATAATAACAGTGACTGGAAAGGATATCAATACGGGTATATAACCTATCGCTAAATCAATTCTCGCTAAATCTGTTCCCATGATTGATGTAATTTTTCCCGAGGGATAGCGATGTTTGGATTTTAGACTTAATTTAAATGATTTATCAATTATAGCTTTAGTTAAGATAGCTTTGCATTTGGCACCAACTATCATTGCCTTTTGAATACTATGATTCTGAAACATGCCGCATACACATACAATTCCGGCTGTACCTAAGGCGTATCCAATGCCTTTTCCATCTGACGATTCAACACCATTAGTCTTCTTCTCTACAAAATTAATTAATTTCCTTGAAAGCAATGGATTTAGGGTTGAACCAACTCCTGATAAAGTCATGAAGATGCATGATAATAAAAAGGGCTTCCAGAAAACAACTAATAGTGTGTGGGCACAAAGGTACTTAGGGGGTATTGAATTTTCCTTGTAATCTCCATGGTCTATATCAATTTTTGAATGCATTTCACAATTGGCTTGGTATCGTAATGTAAATTTTTCAGTCATGTCTTCGACTGTCATGTCTTTAGATAAAACAAACAAATCTTCCGGTTGTAAAGTTCTTTTGTACCCGACTAACATAATAGGATTCAACCACCAAAAAAAGACTTTAGAAATCCAATTAACATTATTTTCAGGGTAAATTTTTCTTTCATCCTTTGATGGTAGCGGAGGAATATTTTTTGAAAACAAGCAGGAAAATAGTCTTTTTTGGATATCTATTCCTTCAGGGTACAAGTTTTCTTCGATGCTTTTATAATCATCTGTATTGTTGCCCCCACTCATGTTTATATTATAATATTCTCATTTCTTAGATAGTATTGTAGATTTCCACATTTTATATAAGATGCGAGTTAATGAATAATTCGGTGATCATCCAAATACTATCTTATAACCGAGCTTGACAGCGAAACTCCGAATTCTGACAGATATTGTTGGAATGACAGCTCCGTAGCGATTAAATCCGAAAAATAGTACAAAATACAATTACGAATTATATACTTTGCTCCTACATTCCTTCAAGTGAAATCTATACTAATACTATTTCAAACAACTAGCTTTGAAAATAAGTATTTTCAACTACTGTAATTACTGCTCTTATGAGAGTAGTCAAATCTAATTCTGAAATGATGTATGGTGGCATTATATAAACTAATCTACCAAAAGGCCTAACCCACACACCTAAATCAACAAACTGTTTCTGGGAGGTAACCATATCAATTGCAGAATTGAGTTCCACAACTCCAATACTGCCTAAAACTCTTACATCCTTTACATTTTTATAGCCCGAATGTTTTAAAGGTAGAAGTTCAGCTATTAATTTTCTTTCGATATTTTTGACTTGAAGTTTCCAATCACCTTGTTCCAAAATTTCCAAATTCTTATTCGCAACGTGACAAGCTAAAGGATTACCCATAAATGTAGGACCATGCATAAAACATTTAGTTTTTCCTAGACTTATTGTATCTGCAACTTCCCTTGTGGAAATAACAGCTGATAACGTCAAATAGCCTCCTGTTATTGCTTTTCCTAAACAAAGAATATCTGGACAAATGTTTGCATGTTCATATGCAAATAATTTCCCAGTTCTGCCAAACCCGGTTGCAATTTCATCGAGAATTAAAAGTACGCCATAAGTATCACATAATTCTCTTACTCTCCTAAGATATTGAGGATGGTATATTTTCATCCCTCCTGCGCCTTGAAGAATTGGTTCTAATATTACAGCAGCAATAATATGATAATTCTCCTGAATTAATGTTTTAAATGTTTCTATATCGCTTTCATTCCAAATATCATTGAATTGAAGTTTGGGTGCTTCAGCAAATATGTTATCTGGAACATATTCCGTATATAATGAATGCATTGAATTAACAGGATCACATACAGACATTGCACCGAACGTATCTCCATGGTAGCCATTCTTTAGGGTCAAGAACTTTTTTTTTGAGAACTGACCCTTTGAATGACAATATTGTAATGCCATCTTTAACGCAACTTCAACAGCAACAGAACCCGAATCAGCTAAAAAGGCACAATCTAATTTAGAGTGTGTCATTTGGATGAGCTTCTTGCAAAGATTAATAGCCGGTGCATGGGTAATGCCGCCAAACATGACGTGCGACATACGAGAAGCTTGATCGCATAAGGCTTGGTTCAAGACGGGATGATTATAGCCATGAATCGCACACCACCAAGATGACATCCCGTCAATTAATTCCTTATTATTTGAAATTTTGATGCGTACGCCACTAGCGGACTCAACAGGATAGCATGGTAATGGATCAATCATTGAAGTATAAGGGTGCCATATATGCTTCCTATCGAATTCTATATCAATTTCTTCCATATTTATATTTGAGTAGTTTATACCTATTCATATAAATTATCCTGTTGCAATTATTTTATGATACATCTAAAATAATTTTTAATTTTTAAAAGATAGTTCTGAATGATTCAATATGACTCAAGAGATCTGATTTGAAATTTACGTGCATAAGTGAATACGGATGACTCTGAGTCATTGTTGTATGTTGCATATTTAGAATAGTAATCTCCCCCCATTCTAGTAAATTAATTTAAATCTTATCAAAAATGAACGGTATTTTTATTACAGGAACTGATACAGATGTTGGAAAAACATTCATTTCTGCTCTATTGGTTAAAGCCTGGGGTTCAAACTATTGGAAGCCTATCCAAACTGGACTAAATTCTTGTCCAGATGATACGAACACAGTGAAGTATATTACAGGTTTATCGGATAGTCATTTCGAGCCTCCACATATTGAGCTACAAGAACCATTGTCACCTTGGAGGGCATCCATTTCAGAAAGTAGGTCTATCTCTATCAACGAATTCGAAGTTCCACAAAAATTCAAGCAAAGTAATCGATCACTAGTTTTGGAGGGTGCGGGTGGTTTATTTGTTCCAATTAATGAAACAAAGATAACTACAGACTTAATTCAAAAGTTAGATTTTCCCGTTATCTTGGTTGCAAGAAGTGGATTGGGTACTATTAACCACACCCTCTTGAGTATTGAACATTTGAAAAGCAGAAATATCAAAATTTTAGGAATTGTATTGAACGGGAAACTAAATCCTGAAAATGCCGCTGCAATAAGACATTTTGCTAAAGATATCCCAATTATCTTACAAGTTCCCGAATTAGATTTGACTCTTACTCTGATAGATAGTTTGTTACCTTTGGTTCCAAAGTTAGAAAAATTATACTAAAATGTAAGTTCACGGCTCGCGAGAGAAATTCTGCAACATTTTGACTCGTAGTCATTCTGAAAAACTTGAATTAACTCACGCTGAAAATCCTTATAAATAGTTCAATAATACTTGCGATTTTGTAAATGATAATAGAAGCTTCTTAATTCCTTAATAGTTAATTATGGGACTACCAAAAACTAGTACTTTTGAAAATTCAAATGAAGTTGAAATTGACGATAAATATAACAACCAAACAAATTTGTCTACAAATTTTTCGTGGTGGTCTCTATTCGGCATTAGCTTTGGATTAACTAATTCGTGGCTTGGGATATCATCTTCTTTAGCTACAGGTATTTCTTCTGGAGGAGCTGTATTAATTGTATATGGGCTTATAATTGGTTTCGTTTTCAGTTTGGCAGTCGCAATTACTTTATGTGAATTAGTTTCTTGCTTCCCAAATTCGGGTGGACAATATTATTGGACTTTAAAATTGGCTCCCTACAGATATAAAGGGTTCCTATCTTATAGTTGTGGGGTTGTAAGTTATGCTGGTGCTTTGTTTACCAACGCATCAATTACGTCTGGAGTTGCAACAAGCATAATGGCTATTTACGATTTATGCCATCCAGATTTCGGCTTGAAACGGTGGCACATTTTTTTAACTTACGAAATATTAAACTTATTCATATCAATATTCAATATATGGGATAAATATTTGCCATTATGTACGTCTTCAGCCCTTTACGTATCGATTATTGCATTTGCCGTCACATTGATTACCTGTTTATCTTGTTCAAGAGGTACCTATCAGCTGACAGATTTTGTTTTTAAAGATTTTACTAATGCAACTGGGTGGAAAATCTCTGGAATGGGTTTTATTGTGGGTCTAGTGAATCCACTTTGGTCTTATGTTGGAATAGATTCAGCAACGCACATGGTTGATGAATTGGGTATTTCACGATCTAGAATTCTCATACCAAAGGCAATTTTGGGAACGGTTGTCCTAGGATTTATCACTGCATTAGCATATTCTGTTTCCATGTTTTTCTGTATTCGCAACCCAGATAAGGTAGCTGAAGCAGTATTACCGATTTTGGAAATTTTTCACCAATCTACCAGAAGTAGGCCAGCTGCAATTATTCTCCAGTGTCTATGCATAATAACTGGAATCCTTTGCAACGTTGTTGCTAACACATGGCAAGCAAGAATTTGCTGGTCATTTTCTCGTGACGGAGGTTTACCAGGCTCAAAGTATTGGCTGGTTATTGATAAGAAATCCAGACTTCCAGTGAATGCACATTTAGCTTCCAACTTTTTAATAGGCGTTATTGGCTGTATTTTTCTTGGTTCTAGTACCGCATTCAATGCTATCATTACTGCTTGTATTACTTTGCTATTAATATCCTACTCTATCCCAACAACATGTTTATTAACAAATGGTAGAAATCGTGTGAAGAAAGGACCCTTTTGGTTGGGAAAAATAGGCTTAATATGTAATATCATGACTCTAATGTGGACATTATTTTGTCTAATATTTCTTTCATTCCCTTATGTCCTACCAGTAACAAAAGTTTCAATGAATTATGTTTCTGTGGTATATGTTAGTATTTTCCTCTATATATTTATCTACTGGGTATTTAGAAAAAGGTATATATTCTGTGGAGATAGAAGCTTTTCAGATTCTATTCTGCCTTAAACATGGAATAATTATACGCTTCGAAATGAATTCATAAAGAAACTACACCTGCATAGTACTTAACATCATTTAATCATAATTCAGCAAATAAACTATATACATACTAAGGATTTTATATAATTTCTTATACTTCCATAGGGCCAAAAAATTCGGAAGCAATTTCCGATTCTTCAATACCTCTATTCAACAACTCTTTCTTGACAAATTTCATGTAAGGGTTAGGACCCAACATGTAATAATCAAAGTTTGGTTTAACAAACTCAAAATCTTGAGCTGCTAATCTACGAGATTCCAATTTGTCGATAGCTTGAATACCCGATTCGGATTCATTCGAGATAAATTCAATCAACTTGAATTTATCTCCATATTTTTTCTTTAAGCTTTGCAACCACTTAGCAAAAGGTCTGGTTTCAACTTGTTTATTAGAATTGAGCATGTAGACTTGGCGGCCGCTTTCTAAAGCCTTTTCAGTGATTGATACTAATGGAGTAATACCGATCCCCCCTACGAATAAAACAACTGGTTTAGCAACGTCTGATTCACGATATACGAATTGACCTGCTGGGGGGCTAACACGGATAGTAGAACCAACTTGCAATCCGTTGTGTATAAATGGAGAAATCTGTCCACCCTCGACTAAACGAACAGATATACGATATTCATCAGAGCTTGGATATTGTGAGAGGGAATATTCCCTACTCTTCTCTATGTCAGATCCTGGTAACTTGAATCTAATACAAACGTATTGCCCTCTCTTAGGCATAGCAACTTTTCCGCCATCTGCAGGTTTGAAATAAACAGATTTGACGTTTTTAGATTCACTCTCGATACGTGAAATTTTGAAATCACGGAATCCATCCCATTCCATTGCTTTATACTTCTCAGCTTCGGCGTTGATTAGAATCTGGGCTAAATTACCATAAGCAGTTGCCCATGCTGTCAAAAATTCTTCTGTTGCAATTTCTGGACCTAATAAAGTCTCCATTGTACCTAAAAGACATTGACCAACAATTGGATAATGTTCCGGTTTAACTTGTAAGCCTACATGCTTAACGACTATTTGATTTACAAACGCTGTAAGTGGAGTTATATCATCAATATTCTTGGCGTAATGCAATAAAGCAAATGCCAATATTTTAGGTTGTTTCATAGTCTTTTGATTGGATTCGTTGAAGAATGGTCTTACTTCTGGAAAATCGGTGAGCATACGGTTGTAAAATTTAGAAGTTAACACATCTCCTGACTCTTCGAGTATTGGAACCGATGCTTTAATCAATTCCTTTTCACGGGAAGTTAATTCTCTAATTTTGTAAATTACTGGTGTGTCAATTGTCATTTGTGTTTGTGATGACTTCCCCAAAACCTACTGAAATGGAAACGGAAAGTTCATTTATATAGCATTTTTTGACCGATAGGCCGTACCATACGACAGCTCGTACAATATGCAACAACCACATGATAATTATTTCATAATTAAGAAAAGACTCATTGTTATTGGAGGAATCCGTTCAAAATCAGCTCATTTTGCGGGTAAAATAGGTAAGTTAACGGCGATGGCGCACGAGTGCGGTTTAGACCCGGTTGAGAATAATAAAAAAATTTAAACTACAATAAGCGACATAAGCGACAGATTTTCCCCTATGTAGTACATGCTATAATTATAATATCCTATAATACAAGTTAAAGATATACAATGCTATAGCTGTGCAATAACACTGGATATTTTACAGTGAGAATAGGAATAACTAAACTATAACGCCTGGTTTTCCGAATGCAGATAATGCAACGGAGAAAGTAGGCGACCAAAGGGCCGGTTTTTCACGGTGTGGTACAAAATAAAGTTGCTTTTTTTCTTTTGAATGCAGAAACCCATACAAATAAGTCATTTTCTTTTTATAATAATATGGCTAACTTCAAGAAAATACCCGGTATTAATTCGCTTAGATGCCGCACAATTACCATAGATGATCAAAAATTCGATTTGATCTTCTTACCCATGTACTTTCTAAACATTTGCAAATTAAAATTTTTGTATTCAAATGCAAGCGCAATATTCTAAACGGTCTTTGACGATATCTCGTGAACTAGATTAGAAATGTCGTATTTGCACAGTTTTTTCCTAAAAGATTCATCATTCGCAATTTCTTCATGTCTAATTTTGCAATAGGAATGTTGTAATTGCGATAGCAATGCATGGCGTCAGCCGAATCTGAAATTTTATTTGGTGTATGATATTTGGTTTTAGAACGACTCGAGCCGGCTTTATTGAGTCAATTCAATAAGCCTACGAAGGGCTAGCGCAGGGAGTCTACACGCATTGAGTCATATATCACCGCCTACATGTATTAGTATAGTTGATGGGTGTCGAATTAGTTGCAACTTTCTGGCTATATTGTGATCTACTACGTACGACGTATATTTTTTCTATCATTTGTTCGAATTCAGTACATTTTTTGATAGCCATCGAATACATTGTGTGCAGTATTTTAAAACGAGGCGCATATGGAAGCAGTCAAATCCATCCTTCATTACATTTTTAATGACATTTTTAACGTCCATCAATGTCTTTGAGCTAGTATTCTACCAGCGTAAACTAAGGTCACAATGATTACCGATCATGTTTTTTATGGGTATGCAAGAGACCCATTTGTTTACGGATCATTAGCTCTAACTCTTGGCTTTGGAACAGTATATTACTTGAATAGATTTAGCGTATGGAAGACAATCAGAACCCAAGGAATAAAAAGTATATACTCAAGGACTAAGCTATTCCACACTATTTTCGCATCATTCTTGATATTTCTCAACGTTTACATGTGGGTTTACTTATCGTCTGGTAGTTTACCTATCCTGACATATTTAGGGTCGGACTTCCGTCAATCACCCTTGACACCGACCATTTTAGGGTTAAAGTATTCTGAGTTCAACGTACCAGGATATTCTTTCATAAAGGAGAAAGTACCATTTGAATCTACAGAAGATTTTGAATGCAATGCCGTTCAATTTAATGATAAAATGTTTTCAAGCCCAGCAGTCTCAGTTGATGGTGATTTAAGAAGAGTGAGGAATCAAGCTTTCGAATTAGCAAAATCTGAATATCCAATAGCAAAAAACTGCTTTTTGGACAAAGGCGACGAGTCCGAGGAATTTATTCTTAACAAAAAATGGGCACGATTCTGTGGTAGTAGTGTTTGGTTATCCAAATATGAAGTTCATTTCTTTGTGAATAGAATAGTATACGCCCATGAAAATGCAAGAAGCAGGCCTACCATCAGTCTCATCGATGTTCAAATTTTTGATCGTGATTGGAACGAACTAACTGATTTCAAGATCCCACTAGCTGACGGAACAGAGCTAAATTTTCCGGGACTTATTAAGATTGATATAGATCAAAATCCTAAACACAAACTATCTGTTATGGGTCCCGAAGACCCTCGTGTTGTTTTGAGGAAGTTCATTAACGAAAAAGGCGAACTAGAAGAAGAACCAGTGATTGTTTTTAACATGCGTCGTACTGAGATCAACTGGAAAAGAGCCATGCATTTCTATAGGCCGTTTAATAGTAATCGTACTATCAGATTGTCGTTAAGAGATTTAAAGCCAAGATTTCGTGAGAAGAATTGGGCACCTTTTTTTGATGATAGTGATCCTGATAATATCTATTTCATATACAATTTTAATCCCCTTCGTGTCATCAAATGTGGCCTTTCTGATGGTATATGTGATAAGGTTACTGGACCTAGTTTTATAGATTCTAAAGCTGACGAATCAAAACATGTCGGTGCATTAAGGGGCGGAACCAATCTCGTTCCAATACCGTCCGATCTTTTACCAAAACATCTATTTTTCAGAAAATATTGGTTTGGTATTGCCAGATCTCATAATAGTGAATGTGGATGTTTGAAGGAAATCTATAGACCGCACGCATTTATAATATCCAAAAATTTGGAGACTGGTGAATTTACATTGGATTATGTGAGTTCTTTGATGGACTTCAACGTTATAGCAGAACCATGGTCCGAGAGTCAAGGTATATGTAAAGATGGGAAGAATGTATTGATCCCGAACAGTATTGCTTATTGGGATTATGTTTTAAAGTCCAATACCACCGTTGAGCATGACTTTATGGGTATCACTTTTTCAGAAGCTGATAGAACAAATAAAATCGTACATATACAAGGATTTTGGCGCCATGTTTTGAAAGCATTGAGCAGTAATGATATTGGTCAGGGATCACAAGCGATAGCGGACATAAAAGAATATTATGCTGGAAGTGATACTGAACTCGAGAATGAATTATTAGGAAGATGTGCTACCTCTTTGGCTGAACAATATTGCGAAGATACAGCAAACTCTCAAAATTGGATTTTGAAATAACACAAAAAAAAAATTCAAATTGTGAAATTACTGTTGCTTTAGAAGATGAAAAATTCTTTTACAAATGAAACAAAAATGATTATTCGACTTTAACACACATAATAATGGGGGACGGCTCTTTATCAATCTATTCCCCCTCATTTAATCGCATTTTCCTTTCAGTGGACCTCTTGCATGATAACTATTTTAGCATCTCTAATTACAATACATTAATTAGTTATTTGAATATAGTATTGTAAATTAACCGAATATTGATACAAAACAAAAGATAAAAAATTGTGGTTAGATATAAAAATATAGCTATTCCGTGTGGTGTAACATATTCAAACCTTTCAAGCTAACGGTAAAAGTAATTGGGGATTCTTTGGAAATTTTAAATTCAAATTCCTCTAGGACCCTTGGGCCGCATGCACCCGTACCAACTCCATGTTGCTTGTAATCAATTCTAATATACTTCGAGCCACGCTTTATTTCATGAGGATGCTTGGCTTTTTGAACATCGTATTCGTCAGATGCTTTATATCCGAACTTTCTACCTTCCATTGTGACATAAAGTCCCGACTCATGGTCATCCTCTAATAATAACCATTCTGTTTCTTCGTGATTACCATTTTCCTGTGGGTATTCGTATGAATAATCAAGTTCTTCAAGTGGTAATCTATAAATATCTATCCTTTGTGACTCTTTCTTATCACTATAACTTTCGCCGGGACCTCTACCAAACCATTTGACAAATCTTCCTAATTCATCACTTAATCCGAATTCATATCCCAACCTTGGAATGGTTTCTGGGATACATATATCTTTGAAGCCTTCAGGGATCAACTTTGTATAAATCTTGATCTCATTCGTAAAAATTGAATATTCTTGAATAGTTTTAAACCCCCAAGATAAAATTGGCGGTGAAATTAAAGACTCCACTTTTATTAGAGCTATCCTTTCTGAATCAGGAAACTTATCGATATGAACATTTCTAATATTGCATTGCATATGATCAAGACCAAATCGACGCCAGTATGGCTCATCTACCGGTGCATCGTTATTAATACTCGGTCTCCAAAAGGTTAAATTATTAATCCCTTTCGAAATTAAATTGTTAGTGTCATTTTGCCAATTTAGAATACACCCAGAAATCTTATCGAAAACAAATTTTATGTAGGGAGCCTTAATTTGAAACTTCAACTTATCTTCAACAAATTCAACTAAATTTCTATCATAAGATTGATGAAAAGGTCTTCTTGGAAACTTTTCTAATTCATATTGTGTCCATGATACAACATGTCCACTTTCAATGGCCTCTGTTTGGTTTATGGTCTTGAACTGAATTTCCAAATAATTTGTGCCCCTCAACACAACTTGTGGATATTCTGGTAATGATACTTCAATAGTTTCTTGCGCATTGATCTTAGGTAGAGTGAATTCACCTTTCTTGATTATTTTTCTATCCATGTCCGAGTAATTAACTACCTGGTATGTTGCAGCGTAATTATCTAAATCAATAAAGTTAAACGTATTTGTGATTTTTATTTTATCTTTTTCTATTTTAATCACTATGGGTTCAATAACTTTGGCATATTCAATTAAGCCTGGTGTTGGATTATGTTGAGAATCTAAAAGTCCATCCATTATGAAAACTCCATCGTGAGGATATTCACCGAAATCTCCTCCGTAATAATAAATATCATGACCATCTTTATTTACGTATATTCCATGATTGGCCCATTCCCATATAAATCCGCCTTGAAGCTGATCATATTTGTAGAAATAGTCCTGATATTGTCTTAAGAGACCGGGGCTATTTCCCATTGCATGGCCATATTCACATAAAATCAACGGTTTTTCCGACTGATTAACAAATTTATCTAGAGTCTGGAACAGAGGATACATTCTGCTATATAAGAAGTCTTTAGACTCTGCTTGAAGGTCTCCTTCATAATGAATTGGGCGCGAAGTGTCTAATTCCCTAATTTTCGCAACCATTGATTTGTGGTTATGACCAAAGAATGCTTCGTTTCCAAGCGACCATAAAAATACACAAGGTTGATTGAAATCTCTTTTTACTAACTGATATGCTCTGTCAACGTAAGCTGTTTCCCATGCTTTATTATCCGAAGTAAATTGGTTTGCAAATTTGAATAAACGTAACTTTTCTTCGTCATATTCAGCATCATCGTTACCCCCAACTGGCATTCTAATTGTCTCAAAGAATCCATGACATTCTAGATCTGCTTCATCAAGAACCCAAAATCCTAAACGGTTTGCCAATTCATAAAATTTAGGGTGATTTGGGTAGTGCGATGTACGAATTGCATTGATGTTGTACTTCTTCATAATATATAAATCACGTTTGATATATTCTAATGGCACTGCTCTCCCGTGCTTTGGATGGTGGTCATGTCTATTGACCCCTCTTATTAATATAGACTTACCGTTAACTCTTAACGTTCCATTTTTCATTTCAATTTTACGAAAACCCACATCCTGTTCTACCTTATTCGTTACCTCGTTATCTACTAGAACCGATAATTCAAGATTATAAAGGTTAGGAGATTCCGCTGTCCATTTAAGTGGATTTTGAACATCAAAAGTCTCATTAAAGTTTGAGCTTTTTAAATCAAAAGTCTTATTTATAATTTCATTCTCTTCATGCCTTAATAATACGTGTAATTTCGAATTAGAAGCGGTGGAGTTTATCTTCAGAAAAATTGTTAATCTTGAGTCCACATAGGTCTTATCCAAGTCTGTTATAATATTAAAATCCTCAATGAATCCACACTTGTTGAACCCTAATAAGTAGACATCTCTAAAAATGCCGCTCAACCACCACTGGTCTTGGTCTTCAATATATGAAGAGGAAGACCACTGGTACACCCTGATCCATAATTCATTGACTTCGTCTAATAAAATATGTTCAGCGACATCAAATTCAGAGGCATTTCTACTACCCTCATTATAACCAACTAGTTTACCATTAAGAAATATATGAAATGAATTATCTACACCTTCAAACCGAAGCCTGAATAAAAAAGGCTTTGATCTCCACTCATCTGGAACAACAAACTTACGGCGGTAGGTACCAGTTGGGTTCTGCGATGGTGGATTTGGAGGGTCCACTGCAAATGGGAACACAATATTGGTATAATGTGGTTTTCCATATCCTTGTAGCTGCCAATGACCAGGGACTATCAATTTACCTGGGAATTCTGCATTCCTGTCGTGTGGTAAAGGTGCAATTAATGGAGACTGGGAGTAATTGAAATCCCAATTCCCATTGAGACTCAATGTTGAGTCGCTAGGTAAATAGTAAGCCCTAGAGTCTAACCTGTTGATCTCGACAATTTTTGGGTTTGAAAGTACCGATTGGAGTGTTTGTAACGTATAATCTGTCATAACGAATATATATTCCTCCCTTCTAAAAAATAATAATATATTCTAAATCTTTATTATATCGAACAGTATTGGAATTATAGTCTCTTATATCCCCTAGGATGAAGTTCTACGGAATTTTTCACGGTTCAAATACTATCAAGTTTTTGGGGAAAAATCGGCGGATTATGTTTTATTGACGAAGGTCTTAAGCCGTGTTTCCGAGCAAGGGGTAAAGCTATTCGGGGATTTAATTTCATGGTCATCTCATAAGTCATGTTATATAGTAGTTTCTTATTAGATGCCAAGTTTCCTAAGTGTAACATAGTATTGGATTATCCAATTAAGGGATGCTGTGGGGGTTTTATTCACCGTCTCAGTGTAACGTAGTTCCTTCGACTGCCATATTAGGCATCATTTCCGTGGGAGCTATTGTCTTTTCGCATAAATATCTATGTAGCGAAAAAAGATTTCTGCGCGGAGATCGGGTATACTTGACATAGGCAATGCAACCGTGATAGAAAAGTGCACTTTTAAAATACGGAAGAAGGGAAAGAAGTAGCAAGAACCCCAGGGGAAATTTAATATCTGGGATACTCATGACTGAATGCATTTTTGATCACCGAGATTTACGAGTGTCTATAAAGTCGAGCTCATGTAACTCCATTTTTCGGATTTTTGTTAATAATGGCAGAAAGCAGGAGAATTCTAAAAGAGGATATGAGTGAAGTGAAACCAGAGACGGAGCACGTAGAACATATAAAAGATGAAAAAAAAAATGTTAATATTGGCATCCAGTCGATTCCTTCATTAGATCCTGATGGAAAGCCCGTAGAGGTCTCAGAAGTGGAGCGGCCTAAGTTGCTCAGTAGACAATTAATACCACTTTATTGTTGTTGCCTTATTGTGTATTTTTGTTCTACCATGAATGGGTTCGATGGCAGTTTAATGGGTAGTATTTATACTTTACCAGACTACCTCGAGTATTATGATTTAGATATGAGTTCTACTGGAACTGGTCTTATTGTCTCTATATATTATGTTGGACAAATTGTTGGTGCATTCTTTTGCTCTTTAATGGATTGGAAGGGAAGAAAAGTAGCTATTTTAACGGGCTGTGTTGGTGCTTGCCTTGGTGCAGTGATTACTGCAGTTGCAAAGGACACTAAAACTTTAATTGGTGGTAGATTCTTTCTTTCGTTCTGCACTACAATTGCTGTTGCGGCTGCCCCAGCCTACTGTGTTGAAATTTCTCCCTCCCATCTCAGAGGTACTGTTGCAGGACTATATAATACTCTCTGGTATGTGGGCTCTCTTGTTGCTGCATTCACTGCTTATGGTGCAGATTTGAATTATCGTGGATCCACCAAATCGTTTAAGCTTCCTCTTTGGTTGCAAATAATTTTTCCCGGTATAGTAGTATTATTTGGCTGGCTCATACCTGAATCCCCTAGATGGTTGGTTGGGGTTAAAAGAATTGATGAGGCTAGAAAAATTATTGCCAAATACCATTGTGACGGTGACGAAAATCATCCATTAGTAGATCTTGAAATAGCAGAAATGATTGACTCCTTCAATGACGTAAAACTTTCTGATCCTATTAAGGTGCTTGACATGCGTCCACTAATCACAAAACGTTCTGATAGATACAGGCTCGGTTTAGTGATCGCAATGTCTTGGTTTGGACAATTCTCAGGAAACAATGTTGCCTCTTATTATCTTCCAACAATGCTCAACAAAGTCGGTATGACCTCAGCTTCAACTAATGTACTCATGAATGGCATATATTCTCTTGTTTGTTGGTTTGCCTCAATATTGGGGTCCTTTTCACATGATAAGGTCGGTAGAAGAAAGATGTTTATGTTCTCTACTATAGGTGCATCATTAATGTTATCGGGTCTTGCTATATGTACTGCCAGATATAATATCACACCAACACATGCTGCTTCAACTGGTACACTTGTTTTCATATATCTCTTTGGTGTGATCTTCTCATTTGCATTCACGCCTATGCAACCAATTTACCCATCCGAAGTTTCATCAAATATCTTAAGGTCTCGTAGTATGATCGTCGTCTATGTTACATCAGGTATCGCATCGTTTGTTAACCAATTTTCAGCGCCAAAGGCGATGGAAAATATTGGATATTGGTATTATGTTTTTTTCGTTTTCTGGGATATTTTTGAATTTGTTATTATCTATTTCTTTTTCGTTGAAACTAGGCACAAATCTCTTGAAGAATTAGAAAAAATATTTGAAGCAAAAAATCCAAGGAAAGTTTCTATTGGAAATTACAGTGATGAAGACGAGAAAATAGAAGAGGTAGAGGTTGCAAGACAAAAGCACGTTATAGCCCTCACCAATCAATTCGTTAACGAAAGAGCTGCTCACCAAGACGTATAAGAGTATTATGGCTGCTATAAAATTTACTGGAAACCGAACGTTCTAAGTTTGTTCCTCTATTTGTATTTATCGAATCTCAAAAGTATTATTATATTGATAAATATTCAAATTGTATAGTTGAGCTAATGATGACATTCTGTATTACCTAACAATTTGCATATTTCTAAAATAAAGAAAAACTAGAATGATCAAACAGGCATTTAGAGTAAATAATGTTTATTTTTGGTTATTATTTGCTGGTATGGAAGCTCAGGCTAAACGGGGGTAAATTGTTTCCGTGTAATTTTTATTTTGGAATGTAGAAGTTGATTCTTCAAAGCTTGACCCAGAAGTAAACAACAATATGGGATTCATGTAGTTTATATGCCCACAAAATGGCTCACTTAAATCTAGTCCAAGTAATTTTAAGGCCCTACTTGAATACTGCGTAAAATACCTAACATTCTTATCTAAAAAATAATTTTCTTCCTGTTTTAAATAACTCTTGGTCATAAAATAGAAGGATGTAATCCTATCTTCTGATGTAGTATTTGAACTTGCTGCGTGATAAGTAGATCCGAGCATGAATGCACAATCCCCTTTTTCTAGCTCTAAATAGCAAGCATTCCCTTCGCTATCATCCGGACATCTATTTGGCCCCCATAAGTGGGAACCTGGAATTACTCTTGTAGCTCCATTATTTTTTGTCGTGTCTGTCAAGGCTACTGATAATCCTAGAAGAGTCTCTGAGCCATATTTATAGGTATCATTCTCACCGTGGATATTGTGATGAATCATATCTTCCCGGTGATACATTTGATCTTTTGCATTGGGGCCTACCTTATATGTAATGGCCGAATTAAGTTGTATATGGCTGTTCCCTTCTCTAATTCGATTCCCAGTCCAAAAGTAATTTGATTCACTCAAAAAATGCGAAGAAAGTTGTACAAATAAATCGTTGCAAAGGATTATGTCTACTGAAGTAGGTGACTTCAAAATACATCTCGTAACTACTGTGGTTTCTTTTGGAAATGGTGATCCATTCCAAGCTTCATCCCTAAAGAAATAAGGATCTAATTCTTCAACAATGTCATCACACTTTTCTTCATGTATCAAATTCCTAACAATACATACTCCGTACTTCTCGAGTTTCTCGATAATTGAGGAGACATTCGAATCGTTTAATAGAGTGAAGTCTTTAGTAGTTATTGGTAATGAAGAAACACAATGTGGGGGTTTTTTAATTATATTTGTAATCTTTAAACCATTTTCTAATGTAATTGCTCCAAAAGGCTTTACGGAATTTTGATATAACATGGTTTAGAGCTTTCTTCCTAGCATTTAGGTGTTATAGTTTACTTGAATTAAGTTTGTTCGCATATTGCATCGATGACTCCGAGTCACATTATATGATATTAGATTGTTTGGATTGTTTAAATAGTATACACACCAAAAGTGATTTCAGCTCTTTTAATAAGAGCTTTTAAAATGACATAAGAATTTAATACATCTATAGTTCATATCTAAATGCTGGATTCTCTTTATCAGTTAGATCAGCGAATTCAAGATGTTCTACATTTTCGGTTTTGTCAAAATTCTTATCTCGTTTCTTGTTATTCATCCAATATGAATACCATATTAAAATAAGAACCACCAAAGAAACACAACCATTAACCACAATAGATATTTTAGCTCCAGTATACTCAGGTGCCTGTTTATCTATAAATGTTTGAGGACCTATTAAGTTTCCAACACAATAACCAATTAAATAAATGGCATTTGTCGTAACCTTCTTAGTGTGGCCTGCCACATTAGAAGCAATAATAGACAATAAGCAGATAAACCCAATAGGTGATAATGTATATAAACAGAAACCAGCATATTGTACTTTAACATTGGAACTGAATGCCAACATACATTCCGATATAATCACGATAACCGTTCCGACTATTGCCCAAAATAAACGATACGGATAAAAAAGAACACCACAAGCCAACAAAGTGCATCCAACAACTTCAACAGCACCCGATGGCATTTGCATCAATAAAGCCTCAACAGGTGAATATCCCATTCCTGTTAGCAAAATACTACCAAAATTTGTTATACCACCATTTGGTATATTATTTGCAATCGAAAATATAAAGAATAACCATGTCTTCAAATCCGAAAGAGCTTCGATAAATTGGTGCTTCTTGAAATGCTTATTTCCGAACCCTTGTTGATTAGTTCTAATCCTTTCTACTACTAGACGCTTCTCTTCGTCGTTTAAGAACCAAGCTTTCGTTGGTGTATCAGGAAAATGCAACATAATTACGAAACCTAAAAATATTGTTAAACATCCAGTAATAATGAAGATAAGTTTCCATGCTTCCAACGAATAATTTGCCTGGTCAATATAGACATTGTAGGCAATCGCACTAGAACCTAATATCATACCAATTCCGTTACAACTAAACCACAAGGCTGTTCTGATAAATTGTTCTTCTTTTTTATACCACTGACTCGTTAAAATTACAAATGCAGGAGTAACCGAACTTTCTAACATTCCTAAAACTGTTCTCAAAGCAATAAAACCGGCGTATTGAGGAATGGAATGCAAACACAATATAACTCCCCAGATAATAATAAATATGGATACTGTTTTGACAACAGGAAATCTCTGTAATAACATAGAAGCTGGGAATTCAAATACCAAATAGCCTAGGTAAAATGATGTCCCGGTCCACGAGTACATATCACCAACCATATTCAAGTCCTCTCTCAAACCTAAGATTGAAGCAAAAGAATTGGATAATTTATCCATGAACTGAAAGCAATACAATAAACACATTATGGGCATCAAGCACAAATCTATTTTACGAAGTATCCTTCTATTTGTCTTTTCATCAATTTCGATCATCTTTTCGTTGTCCGCATATTTCATGGCCTCATCCACATCACCAGTAATATTGATCACTTTGCCAGTATGAGGAGAAACAATCGTGGTTATTCCCTGATCCTCAAAGTCCATGTTGGAATTCACCTCCAATATCTCATTAGAGATATCATTTTTCTTACTTTCTGTAAGCATCGAGTGTTTATTAATTATGAATGGTCTCGGAGAAAATAGATATTAAAATAATGCTCAATTTCATTAAGTATTTATAAGAATATCATGCCCCTCCCAACTATTCTTATCTAGTCTTACCTGTTCTATTATCATGAGTCAAGTGTCGACTTTGTAGCAACTCATATCCGATTAACCCACTTGACATATGTTCCCCATAATGTGCGATATCTTTATAAAGAATTTGATATATGGCCTTTGTATAGATATGAAATTCGTAGAGTCAGGTGCTGAGAAATTGCTTCCCCAGTATTTTTTCAAATTTTTAATAGGGTTGATATAAATTCCTTTTTTCCCCATTTTGGAGATTGCGGAGATGCGTGAGCTTCACACAAAATTTACTTCAAATCTAAAATAAGAAAAGAACAACATCGTGATAATATTTTTTGGAGAGTGCTGACGGATTCAATATCCGAACGCCGAGTCAGAGCTCGAAGAAAGTATCGTACTGATTTGAGATATTGTTAAAAAGTGACATTTTGTAACAGCTAAAACCATTGAATTTGAGGTATTTGACACATGCATCAAATTTAAGTATTGGCTGCCACGTTTCGTACAAGAGAGTATGAACTAGTATAGAATCTCTATATTCAATTTCTAGTCCCTCTGGCTTGATTAGTCATTATTCGGAAGTAAAAACAAATTTCGGGTAGAAATTGGTATTAGTCACGAGAAGCAGATGTAAAGTTATGTTGTAATGAGGTTGCTAAGCTAGTACTAATATTGGATAAAATTACAGTTGAAGTACTTTTAACAATATTCCAATGTATAGTGAATATATGGACATGGATCCTCCATATGAAAACATTTTTTCCTCCGTACTCTGTATAATTCAACTTCGATGCTTAAAACCTCCTTCTTTCAATTAGAACTGGGTTTCTTATACTGAATATGTATGTAATGGCTATAATTTCCATGCTGCAATAAATTGGGTATCAAGGTACGAAAAATATCGCTAAAATTAACATGCATCGAAAATGCAAGACAACTATACTGAGCAACGTCCAATTATGAGTTCGGCACTTATTTGATAAACAAGTTTCAATTTTTGGAATTCAACCACATTCTACTTTTCATTAATCTCTTCAAGAGTTGATATTGGTACATTTAAGTAAAGTTGTGGTATTTGAGGACTTTCTACTATATAGCATATTTAAGCAGTTGTATGTCATTTATTGATAGTATTATCAATGGCCTTGGCTAAATTTGCATAAGAATATTGTTACCATCCATTGAGTTTGCTGGAAGCATCAAAAGTCTGATGCATTTAGTAATCGGAATATCAGCACTCCATAGATCTTGTTTTAAGAAGTTTCTTAAACTACTTCGATGCTGATTGCATGACTAAAATTTATATCTAAATATATCCGTCTATTGAATAGTATCCTTTGTCATTTATTTTAAAGTCATTTAATTATCTGCTGGTTCGAATGTCCCGTATTTAGATTGTTCAATTTCTTGTTCTGATAAATGCATTGCTCTAATCATGACTTCCTTTGCCTATTAATGTTGCTATCCTCTTTTTTTTTAAAAAATATGTATCATTCTCGCACAACAGGAAGGTACTAATCAAGTAGTCCAACACCAATCCAACTTATCCAACTTATTCTTTTCATATAATTCTGGTTCAAAGGCAACGACGAAGCCCCCCTTCCCCCCACAAATTATCATACCTCGAACACATTCCAACTTTACAGCTACGACCTGTGCAATTATGACCCATATGAGCCACCAAACGTGTATATTCTGCAACCTCTTAGACCATCCAATATATGAACCAACAACTCCATACATCATTTACGTATTCGCTAATAGAGGTTTACTTCCGGAGATGGTGTTGAGTGAGCCCAACTGGAAGTGTTAGAGATATAGAATGAACTACTAGATTTTCAAATTGCTGCGATTGACAACACTATCAAATCCTGAATAACCCATGTAAAGTTAGTAAATAATAACACCACCTTTCGTAAATTCTATCGTTCTTCCATCATTTAGCGTAAAAGATTTTTGGTTTTGCGGCAATAGACAATTTTCAACCGTGTATCGCAATTTCAAAATATTAGATTATTATATAAGCAATAATATTTTTAAACACAAAAATACCTCCCCCACCAATGTTTTTTACGATTTGATTCTTAAACGTAATAGAGGAAAAAAAAAATAGTTTGGTTTCTTCTTTTCAACTAATAATGTTATTAGTTTCTCCGTTTTTTAATACAAGGAAAAGATCAGACAAATGGCTGTCGCTGTTAATTCAATGAACCTATAGAAAACTTTATGATCGGTATTAGAAGTCCCTTGTGGCCTTCTCTCAGGGAATAAGAACAAGATGTCTTTGGAGTTCTCTCTTCGCTACTCTTTTGGTCTGCACTTTCAATGTTTGCAAATTCATAACCGATATTCAAATTGGAACCCCGTTTGCGGCTATTTTTCTACTCTCGCAATCTCCATTTACATATTAATGTAGAATCGTGTATAATTTTATGAATTAAATGGATCAATGAGCTTTGTTCGCATTAAAACACTTATTTCCAATTTGAGTACGTCGTATTTAATTATCTTACTCGTATTAAGATTTTATCAAGTATATTATAATTTTAATATTTAGAATTCTTTATACCATTAGAATGGTAATGCTATTGAGCTTGTCTGCGAAATCATTATCGATAAACGAATTTGGGTTCTGCTCATTATTTTTCTTCTCTTGAAACGGATATCAAATGTTTTCTCGGAAATTCATGCCAAAGATGACTATTTTCTCTCTCGAACAGGATGCAGTTGAACCACGCCGAGACAAATTTTAAACTGGCGTCCATGAGTTTGGTGGGGGTACGGGGAACAGAAATCCTAATTCTCCGCATCTATCAGAATTACAGCATTTGTCAAAATATAAAGAGTGCCAGTAACGTGACGAACTCAAGATTAAGTATCAAACTTTCCCCCATCAATATCTAACCTGGTGCAAATAAGCTTTTCATCGATATACCATACTTCTTGATATTTCCCCAAAGATGACGACCCCATTTATCAAGTCACCTATCTACTTTATATATAAATCCTTTTTCCCATCTTCGTGGATATTTAATTATGAACTCTAATCAATATGGCAGATAATCGTGAAGACAAAGGCAAAAATATTGCAATACTGATTTCTGGAGCCAAATATTCAGATACGGAAGATCAAAAAGAACTCACTTTGGAAGATGTGACACCAAAATTAACAAAGTGGTTTTTTCACTACCCACATTTGTTGAAGTTAAATATATATTTAGGGTGTGCTTTATTCGGTATGGTTACTCAAGGATATGACGGTACTTTGATGGGTAATTTACAAACAATTCCGACTTGGAACAGTTATTATAATAATCCTTCTGGAGACAGATTGAGTACTTTATCAAACGGTCAAGTGTTTGGGTCAATAGCCAGTACACCATTCTTGGTTATAGTTGGTGATCGTATTGGAAGAAGACCTATGCTTCTTATTGGTGTCATTTTATCAATTGTTGGGGCAGGTATACAGGCCGGTGCAGTTAACTATGGCATGTTTCTCGTATCCCGTATTGTGTTAGGTCTTGGTTCTGGTGCAACGCAGGTTTCGTCTGCGCCATTGCTAGCTGAAACAGCCTATCCTTCTCAAAGACCAGCTATAACAAGTATGATGCAAGCTAGTTTTCCTGCTGGAGCGTTTTTGGCAGCACTTTTTGTATATGCTGGTTTTGAATCAGAGTTGAAGCATAACGATTGGTCCTGGCGTATGCCTTCAGTATTGCAGGCTGCTTGCCCTATAATTCAATTAGTTTTGGTATATTTTTGCCCAGAATCACCAAGATGGCTTATAGCTCACAACAAAGAAGATGAAGCATTCGAAGTATTGACTAAGTATCACGCAGGAGGGGATAGAAATAGCGAGCTAGTTAAATTTGAAATGGCCGAAATCAAAGCTGCTATAGCCAAAGAGCAGAGTGGACGAAAGGTTTCTTGGTTAACCTGGTTTCAAACAAAAGCAAATTTTCATAGATTATTTCTTACCATTGCATTACCAACTATTATACAATTGTGTGGATCTTCACTTGTATCATACTATTTTTCAATTGTTCTTGAAGGTATTGGCTATACTGATCCGATTGAAAAGTTGAAAATCAATATAGGCTATACTGTTTATGGTGGTGTCTTTGGGGTAGTTGCCGCATTGTATTCTGGTAATGTAAGACGAAAAGTTTTGATGCTAGGAAGCCTTGGGTTAATGTTGATAACTTTTATCATTTGGACTATTTTGTCGGCTGTAAATGAACAAACAAACCGTGAGAATAAATCATTAGGTAGAGGTATTGTGGCAGTAATGTATTTTCATTCAGGATTTTATCATATGTTGTCTCCAATTGGTAATACATACGTTATGGAGGTTGTTCCGTATACCTTAAGAGGCAAAGCTGCACTTTTGTATTCAATAAGTTCGCAAGCATGGGTTTTGTTTAACAATTACGTTAACAACCTTGGGATGGATTCCATTTCATGGAGATACTATATTGTATTTTGTGTTTGGTTGTTTTTACATATGGTCGTTATATACTTCTTTTTTCCTGAAACCCAAGGATTGGGCTTGGAAGAAATTGCCCAGATATTTGGGGAAGATATTTCTGATTTGATGATGGAGGCTGATAATGCAATTATTGAACCTAATGAAGAGTTAAAAACTCAAGTAGAGCATATGGAAAATATCTCGTCTCAGAAATCTACTAGTATAAAAATATGAGGTTAGTTTAGCATTTATATGGAAATAATAACAATTTGAAGTCCAATAAACTCTCATAAATTAAAGAATTGTTTTCTCTTTTATTGAACATAAGCTTTATCTACAATTGGATATATGACTATTATTATAAACCTAATAATGAATGTAAAGAATTAGTAGTATATGGTTCTAATATAGAATCTACTAATTATTTACCTTTTATAGGCTGCACCCCACAACCACAAATTACGTATTGTTATTAGAAAAGTTACACAAACTAAACAATTTGTATAATAATCCATATTATTACCAATTTGGAAAGTTGCTGCATCCCAATAGTTTGGACGTTCAAGATTATTGAATTATAAGATTTTCTGCTTATATAATAAGCAGAAAATTTTGATGGAGGTTCCGAGTAACGACTAGTAATCTCGAAATACGGAGAAGTGCAAGATTGCCGTTGAAAATAGAAAATCATTCGAAAGCTGTTGCTGACAATCCTAAATACCGTAAAACTTTTCACTTAGAGTAACCTAAATAATAGATGGTTTGATAGAATATCGTTCATTAACAATTACGAAGTACCGGGGAGTGTAAATCCGACTTCAGCCATTCTTTCCCAACGCTATGGGAAAATTTATTGAAGAAGAAGAAAAATACGTATATATGTAAAAACTCTAAGAGAATGATATGTGAGCTTTTATTTCAGAAATGTGTACTAAAATATCGCGAAACTGATTTACAATTGCTACTTTATGTGTATCAGTTCAATATTAAAAGACCATCCTCTTCAAATATTAATAGAAATACGTCACTCGATACCCTTTGCTGTATTGTGGGGTACATTAGTTAATGGGAGGAGCTATTAACTTCTCTACTCTGGTAATTAAGGTAATAGCAAAAATCCAGACTACACGTCATCGTTCAAAAAGCAGCTAATAGTATCAAAGATATTTTTAGATAACTCCAAATCTTCGTTATCACGTGATACCATGAGTTTCTAGTTGGATTATCGTATATTTTCTTGACCCCTGCGTAATGCGGCTCGTATCGGTATTGCTCGTATCAACTCTCCACAAAATAGCAGATAGAGGAGGTATTTTTAGTATGAACTCTTAAATACTCTAGAGAGAGCTACAAAGTAGTCCCACAATTCACAGAATTCTTTATGAACCCTTATTAGCTTATTTTTAGCAACATTTGAAGTATAAAAGGGTAAGCAACTCTTGAATAAATCATAATTACTTGTATTCAACAAGAATTAAATATGATATTCAACTTAAGTTTATTGGTTTTAGCTAATGTTTTATTAGCACAAGGTGCTGAAATTTTCTCATACCACGGACAAGATTGTGGTGGTGACCTGTCAGGTAATATTCAGTTAGATGTAAATACATGCTACGGAATGACTGGAGGCAACCAGAAGAGCTTGTATGTGCTGAATGAATCTGAAGATTATACTGTTCATGTATGGTATGGAAATATGCAATGTCATGATGCAGAGAGCGCTTTTTACAACCACAACACGTGCTGTAATTTAGAAGATGATGAATTTTCGGTAATGGTCACTCGTGGTGATGTCAATAGTGCAAGCGTTAAACCTCAAAAGAATGTGAAGATTGACAACTTTTTCTAGGTTAAGCTGACTAATGAATAATCGAAATGGAATATATCTCTTTATGTCTATGTATGAGTATGTTGTGAACAATGTTTTCAATATAGTTTATGAGTTTGCTTTTTTTAGTTTGTAGAATAATTCTAGCCATCTCTATGGACATGATCAAGAATGTCTATGTGAAAATATGATATATTGTTAATGACTTTTGTAACATCTCCAGAATATTATTGACTCTTATTTTTAGATGACGCTTGTGAGACTTTTATAGGAATATTTGATTTGATATTAGCAACTTTGTCTCAAGAAATTGGTTAAAACTCATCCTATTTTGAAATTTTAACAATGACCTGGAATTTTACAGTAGCAAAATACTCAGATAACTCTTTAAAGAAAATATTTTACAACCATACAAACAGATTATGTTAGCTGGTTCCATATACCACAATAGTAGTTAAAGTTATTTGACTAGTGCAAAAATTATTCACGGTTTGAACAAAAGGTCTCCATGTTCTCGATTAAAAATGATCTTTGGCTTAGTCTTGAAATCACTCCTTTTATTCCACACACTATTGATAAGAATCGTCTATCGACTTAATGGCGAGTTTTATTAATTGCACCAATGTCAAAATGTTGCCATTAGACGCACACACATAAAAACTACGCTAGAAATATGCGTCCGAGAATTTGAAATTTACATTAACTTAGTTTTCTGATTAAATGAGAAGTTATTGCTAAACACGAAGATATTACAGTGTGAATAGGATGCATGGATAAGAAAGACTTAAATTGGAAAAGGAGCTTGAATTGCGTGTAAATTGAAATTAGAGTGTGGAAAGGGCGTGGAAAGTTGAGAGCGAAAAGGAAAATTACAAAAGAGGCCGAAGCTCGCGCTAGTGCTTGAGATTTTATTTTGATTATTCGTTTAGCAGAAATGGGAAGTTTCGCTTAAAAATTAGCTTTAATACAGTTAATCAAGTACATTTCATACCAACAAGTAACAAATGATATGCCAAAATTTTAGGGTAAAATTAATCTTACTGCCTAATCCAAGACTAAATAATACGTATTCTTGGTTCAATTATCAGGTGTTTAGTTTGAAAAGACTATGGATGATATGAAGAAGAAAGTTGATACTCCAATTTTATTGTCAAATTTGTTTTGTATAAGGGAAATGTGAATGCATATGCACTCGCAGATTTTTCTACTCCGCAATAATTCGGATTCCTCTTTTTGTGTTATATCCGCAATTGGCTGGTCCTTGAATACATACTTCTAGCAATAAATATTATTATCAATAAGTTCAAACATGTTCCTTGATAAGGGCTTCGGCATATAGCTTACTCTGAAGCGGAATAAATCAAATGAAGTATTCCCTTTTTCTAACAGCATCCATACAAATTAATCGGAAAGCCGAATTTGCATTATTGATCTCCAAGACATCATTTGGTGGGGGAGGGATGGAGCTTACCATGATTCTCCGCACCGTCCCACATTCTGCGAAATATAATGACAGTGACATGATTATCGCAGGATTAAGGTATTGAAACATCCCCCATCATATAATCTTGAAGCAGAGATAAAAGACCTTCAACAGCTTGAGCCTGGACCAGTGGGGCATTTTGGGGAAATCTCGAGAAGTAATGTATTGGATAGAAATATTCTTATATAGAACTTATTTTCTCAGCTTCGAATATCTAATAAATTGTTAGGATCTAATCAATATGAAAAATCTTCATAATAATAAAGACAACAAAATTTCAGTATTGATTTCTAGGGACAATTATTCAGATGCAGAAGATCAAAAGGAACTTACTTTGGAAGATGTTACACCAAAGCTAACAAAGTGGTGGTTTCAATACCCACATTTATTAAAGTTAAATATATTTTTGGGAAGTGCTCTATTTGGTATGGTTACTCAAGGATATGACAGTAGTATGATGGGCAATTTGCAAACTTTACCTAGCTGGTCAAGTTATTTTGATCACCCATCTGGTGAAAAATTGAGTACTATGACAAATGGTATAGTCTTTGGGGCATTAGCTGCTACACCTTTCATGACTGTTGCCGGTGACCGTATTAAAAGAAAACATATGCTTACTATTAGTATTATTGTAACAATTATTGGGGCTGGATTGCAAGCCGGAGCAGTTAACTATGGTATGTTTCTCGTATCTCGTATTGTTCTAGGCCTTGGTTCTGGTGGAACACAGGTTGCTGCTGCACCTTTGTTAACGGAAACTGCATATCCATCTCAAAGGCCGGCAATGACAAGCATGTTACAGGCGAGCTATCCTGTCGGTGCTTTTTTGGCTGCCCTTTTTACTTGGGGCCCTTATGTGTCAAACATGAAATATGATGACTGGTCTTGGCGCTTACCTTCATTGTTACAGGCCGTATTTCCATTTATTCAATTAGCTTTAGTCATATTTTGTCCAGAATCACCAAGGTGGCTTATAGCTCACAACAAAGAAGATGAAGCATTCGAAGTATTGACTAAGTATCACGCAGGAGGAGATGTAAATAGCGAGCTAGTCAAATTTGAAATGGCCGAAATCAAGGCTGCTATAGCCAAAGAACAAATAGGCAAGAAAGTCTCCTGGCTTTCATGGTTCAAAACAAAGGCAAACATGCATAGATTATTTATCACAATTGCAATGCCATCCATTATCCAATTGTGTGGTTCTTCGCTCGTTTCATATTACTTTTCAATAGTTCTCGAGGATATTGGGATCACTGAACCCGTTGAGAAATTAAAGATAAACATTGGCTTAACTGTTTATGGTGGAATCTGTGGGGTCTTTTCTGCGCTTTATTCGGGCAATTTAAGACGAAAAGTTTTGATGTTAGGTAGTCTTTCGTTGATGTGTTTAGCATTCACTATCTGGGTTATATTAGCATCCATAAATGAACGAACTAATTCCGAAAATCAATCATTGGGTAGGGGTATTGTGGCAATAATATATTTCTTTTTCGGATTCTATCATATGTTGTCTCCTATTGGTAACACATACGTAATGGAAATCGTACCTTATACTTTAAGGGGAAAAGCTGCTATTGTGTATTCATTATCTACCCAAGCATGGGTGTTGTTTAACAATTATGTTAACAACCTTGGTATCGATTCCATTTCATGGAGGTATTATATTGTATTTTGCGTTTGGATATTTGTACATGGCTGCGTTATATTCTTTCTTTTTCCTGAGACCAAGGGTTTGGGTTTGGAAGAAATTGCCCAGGTATTTGGAGAAGATATATCTGATATGACGTTAGAGATAGATAATGCATTTTTTGAGCCAGATAAACACCTGAAACTTCAAGTAAATCATATCGAAAATATCGAGAATTTTCATTCACAGAAGTCAAATATTAGACAAAAGTAGTTTAGGTTAGGTTATATATATCAAAAAATCATATTCATATTGAGCTTAATCTATTATATATAACTTAAGAAGAAGAATCTTCAGTTAGTTCGTTAATGTTCCCAATAACATACTATTGAAAGCAATACGACGAGATATTTTTGAGGTAAATATAAGTTTCGGATAACGTTTTCACAATGGATCCCTTTTATCATGTTTGTCTAAATAATCTAAAACTTCCATATAGTATTGACATTCTAGGCGAAAGGCTTTCTTATTTATTGATTTTTTACAAGGCTGCGTGACTTTCACTAAGATTTTGCTAAGTTTGAAACTTTAGGATTCATTTTCTTAAATTGAACTTTTGGATATGCTTCGATGTACACACAATCTACGCCGTATGTAACACATCCGATTTTAGGTATGTTCATGAATAATTAGAGACATATACGACTATATCGCTAATTAATTATGTAATGCCCATTGATATTGTGCGGTTGTCCAAGCTCGAGTTATACTACAGAAGTATGAGCTCAAGAAGTATCGTCACGTATATGAGAGAAATTTGATATATTTCTTTTAAATTTTATTTCGCCATGAAAGAGAATGGCATCACACCGCTGAGTAGACCTACAAAATGTAAATTGTGATTCTCATATCTAAAGGGCGGGTAACATATGAAGCTGCGAGACCAATGTAATAGTCGAGAAAAATAATAGTTGCCTCAAACATTAATCTTGAGCCCAGGAAGACAATATACAAAATATAAGTGTCTTTTAGACGCTCATCTCCTGAAGATCAGAGATCATCATCTCGTAATCAAATAGCACCTACATAAACGCAAAAAAATCCCAATGCGCTTGTTTCTACTGTGTCTGCGATCGTATAGATAGCTCTAATTTTTACGAATATGATGATAAAGAGATAAATTCAAGAGATCAGCAATGATGAATTCAAGAATTTAGCTTGTCCTAAAAAGGCTATCAAAGATTCAAATATCTGACACTTTATCATTATTTCTTTTAGTATATTCAAAGCATTATGAAGCTGATATTCTCATGTAATAGATGAACTATCAATAGGCTTTAATTGTGAAACCTAGAGTACGCCTAAGAAGGATTAGATACACAGATTTGGGAATAGCGTTTTCTATGGAACGAACTGACTCAACAAGCCATACGGCTCACGTACGTAGACGCTATATGCAATAAATAAAAGAATCAAAAGAAGTATACTTGACCAGTTTACTAGGCTTAGCTTGAATATCTTTGCATTTATCAGTTATCGCTGTCCATTCTGGACGACGAGGTTGCCTCACTTTATAATGAAATAGAAGCATTACTTCGTCTCTTTTGATATATATAATTTAGGAACTAGTAAACATTTAATTGTATAAAATACAACGAAATTTTGGTGAATCATGAAAACGTATACACTTTCTGCAAAGTTTCTCTGCCCCATTGTTTATAGTTTTGAATCAATTTCAGAAACTTAATCTGTACATGCGCACATCTCAAGCATAATGTGTCGTGACACTGTAAAACACAAGAATACATATACCCATCCTTCAAAAATACTTCAGGACCTCTTTAAAGTCATTTTTATCAAGTTCCACACACTTCGAATTGAAATTAATCTTAGTAGACCCTGGGGTGTCATCATACCTTAAAGTCAGTTCATCAAAAACCATTTCATCACTGGAGTTTGCATGTTCATTCCCATTCACTTTCTTTATTTTTGTTTTTGGCTGAGACAACATCATGGATTTTATCCTTCCCAGAAATACCATAACCAGTAATTGGGACAAGCTCATCGAGAGCTTCAAAGTCTATTTGCTTACGCTCGTCATTAGCTGGGTAAACAGCTAACCCAAAGTCTATCAAAGTGATTCTTCCCGATATTGAGACATGTATATTATCGAGTCTAATATCATTATGCGAAATTCCCAGTAGATGGAGTTCCTCGAGCCTTTCCTTAACCACTTTATGCACCTTACATTTATCCCATTCTGAAGATGGCATTTCACCTCCCAAATCTTCAAATATATGTATCGGCTGGCTGGGGATACCATTTCGGTATCCAGAAACTTAAGCTTTGTGAAGTTTTCAACAAAGGAAGAACTTGCAAGGATTTCACTAATATCAAGTTCCTTAATTTTCTTGAGCCTGATCAGGATAGTAGTACGATTTAACAAAGCCTGTGGACGGAAGCAGCAATCCCAAATTAGGGAAGGATGCAGCAGGATTATATATTATCTGACAAAATATGTTACCTCGAATGGCATCAAAATCAGCCTCATTACTTTCTTCTATGGTTACTAATCTTTCTCGAAGTTGACTTCCAGAAATCTTACGACCTTTCCGTTTACGATTGGAGTTGGTTCAACAAGTCGAGGAAGAACATTCGCTAATTGTTCTGATCCTTTGATTTTCTGACTTACTTTAATTAGACCTGCTAATTTCACTTTTGTACGGAGTGCCTCTGAATTATCCGTATAGAAAAATCCCGCTATCGCTGACCTTAGAGTTATGCCATGCTCCACAGTCTCGGGGTCATTAATAATATAGTCTATGATCATTTTTTCCACCATCAATAATCTCACCTTTTGAAAACCCCCGAAAATGAATGATGATATGAGATAAACACTCTGTCTGTCCCACAGGGAAGGCTTGATAAAGCCATTTTCTTAAAACTAATGCGCATCGAACTCAGGGCGACTATTCTCGGTCTTCAAATAAGTACTGGTTTCCGTCCAGTCTCAGTTGTTTCAACTTCGAGCGCTTTCTACAAAGTCCCGTTATAGGTAATTTCAAATCTTGAAGTCCTTTAGTTAAAAAATAGTTTTCTGTCCTATAATCTTCTATCGCAAAGCAAATATCAGGATTGTGACGAGTTGATGTCTCATCCCAAGACACATGGACAATATCAGGCTTAAAGTTTGGATTTGTCGACAATGGAGGTATGATCGAAGCGTAACCAAAATAGTGATGTTCATCCAAGATGTCACGATAAAGTCTAGCAGTGGTATCTTCTATTTGATGATAAAAATACAGCTGAATATCATCTTCCAGATTTCTGGCATCCCCTCAAAGGATAAGCAGATCTCTTTGATAGCAATTCTCCGCTTAGATTTGAATTCTTGCTAACCTTTTCAAGAGAAGCAAAATACGCATTTTTGAAATCATCACTGCCGATCTCTCTAAAGTCTGCCGTCATCATCACATTCGTAACATAATTTAGTGAAATGTCGCAGTCGTAGACCAAGGTGAAACTGAACCATTATGCTTGGATTATGTGGGATATTTCTGATCTTCAAAAGGGGAGTGTCTAAAAAAACCCTTATGTTTTGTTCATTGTCATCTTGAACCCTATCATATAATCATGGGTTAATTCTAACGCATTTATTTACGGGTTCATCATACGTAATATTGCGACTATCTTTGCCTGAAAAGTATATATATGGCATAATAATCTATTAAATATTGAGCCGCTGTGGTTGTGATTCCCACCCTTACTCATTGATCTGGGTCATGAACGAATTGGTGAGTGCACGGGGAAAACAGATTAAGATCTGCATATATATTGTATGCTATTACTGTACTTAGGAAATTGCGCGTTTTCTCTCTTTAGTTCATGTGCGATGTCTGAGTGCAATGCGGTGAGTGCAATGTCGCGGCCGCAAAATTTGTTAAAACTAGTAAAAAAGGTAGGGAGTGTAGAAAAAATGATCGTGGTTGTTAGTTCTGTTGGAAGATTGATTATTTCAATCCATTTTTCGCTCATTTGCAGCTGAGATTCTACTAAACTATTTTCGAATTCTCTTGCGCTTGTCTTCTCGTAGCTATTTAAAGTCATAACGGAAGAATGTCTAACTTGAGATTCAAGAAACATTTAAATACATTTGAATACGCTTGATTATAATAGGCTACTAGTGCAGGGAATAGTATTGAATTCATATTTATTTTATATAATATCAGCATTTATTATCAGCCCTGCCTTCTTCTATACTACTACTATCGTTTAAGATAATCTCAGCTTCACCTTGATGGAGATCTCTAGGTCTTCCATGCTTCATCAAATAGCGATTATCATCTCTTTTGATCAAAATCCATGTAACTGCTGTCAATATTATACCAAGACCTGAGATAATAGCACTAAATATGTAACCTTTACGAAATTCCGGTGCTTCATCTTGATTGAAAACTACTAATGAAATCCAGGCAGTGAAGATATAACTGACTAAATTAGTACTAACAACAAGGAAATTTCTCTTCATATCATCATAAGCCATGTTCTTATTAACCCAACTGAAAATCATGGATTGACCACATGACGATACAATGTTATAAAAGAAGAAACAGAACCATTTAAAACCGACATTAATATTCCAGTAGGCTAACGGGGCATATGAAACAACACCTGAGATAAACATCAAAAATAAGAAATATTGTGTTAAATTATTCTTGAAATAATCATTGAAATATGCACAAATAATAGCAAACCCAATACCACCACCGTTAATACCTGTAGGATAAATATTATATTGATAAGATGTCAATTTCAAATCCATTTTCATCCACAATTGGAACCCATTGGAACTGTATGCAACGTTAATCAAACGGAAACAAAAGAATAACCATGGGAAAACCCAAATATGCCATGTATTGAAAAACGACAAGATTTTCTTGAAAGTGTATGGTTCTCTCGTATTTAATTGTGCACCAATTCTTCTTCTTCTTTCCATTGCAACTAGTTTATCATCTTTAGTTAAAAACCAAGCAGTAGCGGTGGATGGAGTGTTGGGATCAGCGAATAAAGTATAAAACCCTACTGGTGCGGAAATAACTGCATCAAAGATAAACATCCATTGGAATGGTTTCCATTTTGACCCTTGAGCAAAACTAGCTGTAAGGATTCGTTGTTGTAATGGACCAGAAACGAGACCTGCTGCTGTACCTGCACAGTTGAAGAATGTTGACCTCTTATTTAATTCTACAGATGAATACCACGACCCGATTAAATATTCTACACCTGGAAAATATCCTGCTTCCGTTAATCCAATCAAGAATCTCAATGCATATAATCCATTTAAAGATTTTGGTACGATTAATAAAACTGTAAGGAATGCCCATATAATTTCTAAACTTGCCAAATAATATCGAGCAGAGATACGGTGCAAGATTAAATTCGAGGGGACTTGACCAATGATATAACCAACTGTCCATAGCGTATTCAATAAATTATAATCATTTCCAGTCATATGATAATGCTCTTTCATACCATTAACATATGCGGTGGAGATATTATTTTGGTTAAGAGTTTTAATAAAATATCCCAACATGACTGATGATAATAGGAAAAAATCCAATTTTAAAAGGAAGCTTCTTTCTTTAGGATGCTTATCTGCTGAATCCCATAAAAATATACTTGTTTTATACCACCAACTTGAACGACGTTTTAATTCAACGGGAGTTAGGTGAACAGTGATATCAATATGAGGTTTATCGTCCCTGGTTAGTATTTCACGATCATGTACCAAAATATGGTTCGAATCTGCATCAGACCCGTTAACCAAGTCAACTTTGGAGGTAATATTTTGCTTTAATTGGTCTTTTAAAGGCATAACAATCTTTACCAACCTATACTAAGTTAATATTAAAGTACGATGAAATATTATATTGTGCTTACATTCATATTTATATGCCATAATAATTTACATTTCCCTTAACTTGATTTTTACTAATAAATCAAACCAACATAATATGCGGTGTTTCTAATTAACAAAGCTGAGGCTTTAAAAGTGTACATCTGAGGGATTAACCTACTTTCTGCAATGAAATCAGTGGAGCAGCCAATAGAGTAGTTATTCATTGTGGTGAAAGCAGTGCATTAGTTAAACCATGACACGCAATATCAATCGTTTATAATAACCAAACTGAGGCTTTAAAAATGTATAGGTTGGGTTGACTGTGCTGATGAGCTTGTCCTCGTGCAGGAGATGCGTATGTGGAAATTTCTCCTAATGACATGTTTTAAGATAAGAAAAGCCACAAAATTTTCCGGCACGATGATTTTTACTACTGGTGGGAACTGCAAAATTTACCCAAAATCATTTTCATTTGGATTTAAGCAGTTTTGTGTGCCCTAAATCGATTATATTATTAGAATCAATCTTGCTGAGGCTCCAAATTTAGCACTAAGAAATTGGTATCTCAATCATGTTAATTAATCCCAAAATGTTAAATTGTAAACTGTTGAGGCGCCATTGAATGACATTTATTCTAACGGTAATCATCGGACCAAACGTATGTGTCAACTTGTCTTAGCCCAGTAGTATAATTAATTGCAATTATTCTGAAAATTTACAACTATGTTCTATGTAACGATAAAAAAAGAGTAAGCATTTGGATCCTTAAAGCTACCTTACTGGAAAAAGAAGATAATTTCTTATAACAAACTCTTGTTCCCTTAAGACGTATGTTTGTCAAAGCATATAATGATTCTCAGATTAAAATGCTCCTAGAGCAGCATATTATAAACTTTGAAGCTAATGAATTACCTCTGTGCTTTTTTATTATTACTAAAGGCCTTCCCGTATGGTGTATCCAAAATTTCCGTAATATTAACATTTTAATATACCCAGAGTATGAGACTGTTAATTAGATGTCAAATCTAACGGCAAACTGTGGCAAGAATTAATACCAAATTATAACCCCCATTCTAATTCAACAGAAGTTGTTTTATTAAAAAAAAGTATTTACTATTTAAATGCAAGAAACAAAATCATGATTAAGATCAAACCATTCACGTCGTTTACTAACATCTTCGTGAGTACAATATTCTGTTAACCGTCAAAATTAACACTACATTTTTTAATCAGATAGTGGATAACAGGATTGTAAAACTTTCATTTCCATTTCTTTTAGATCTTAGGATCCAACAGTGGTGTTCTTACAGACTTGCATAAGCTCAACTGTATGAAAACTTTGAGTACCAGTCAAAATCATTTCTGCTTGAATGTAAGAATCTCGAGACAGAAGTTTAGGCATCTGAGGGGCTGCCTTTAATTACATCTAATTTACAACAAATAATGTTAACTTAGTGTCTCGTTTGAGATATATTGCATCATCAAATTTGAATATATAAGCTATTTCTTAATATGTAATCTCTTAAGGAATATGATTTTTTTTTTCCAATGTAATGAAAGTTAGTTGATCCAATGTGGTAAGTCCAATTGTTTGAGACTCACACTTTAAATAGTTTTTGCATCAATTTTGTAATGTGGCTTACATCTGGAGGCGTACTGTAGGGATATTCTGATAGTTCTAACCGCTATTAGGCACTCATACTGCAAAGTGAAATAACAATCTTACTAATCAAACTTCGTTTTAGAAAACCACAGTTTCAAATAAATCAAATCACGATAACATAATGTGATGTTCACAGGAAAAGCCACAGATTATACTATTCACTATAAAATTGCCATATTACTAGTCAAAAATGTTTTTTATTCCAATTATTGTAAATGCCGGCAGCTTCAATACAACATACTTCAAAAAATAATTTTGAACAAAGCCTCAAAGACTTGTCAGACTTGAAGCCTGTCAGTAAGAGCCTTTTAGCTAATAGACAGGATTACCAACTTAAATGGTTGGAACAGTTACCATCACCAGCAAGGAATAGGTTTGAAAAGGCTGGAATCGATTTGTCTCAAGGATATCCTATAATTCCGGACTCAAAGAATATCCCTAGATTTGTGGATGAAGCATTCGAAATTAGGAATGAGGAGTTTCCTTATATTGAAAGAGGAAAATATGCCGACCCAAACAAAAATGCTCTTTTTGGTGCTGCAAAAGAAGTAAAACATTTAACAAAGCATTTAGGAACAGAGATTATAGGCTTGCAACTAAGCGATTTAGACGATACACAAAAAGATGAATTGGCTTTATTGGTAGCTGAAAGAGTGGTTGTCTTCTTTAGAGATCAGGACTTATCTCCTCAGAAGCAATTAGAGTTGGGGAAGTACTGGGGACAAGTTGAGAAACATCCCCAAGCTCGTTACGTGCCACTTCCAGAACAACGTTCAGATAATCTGTTACAAGGTAGCGGAATAACAGTTATTTGGAGAAAGTTTCTCGATGACTTAAATGATCGCAAGCCAGATTTCAAAAAAGAAGTGAGCAATACCTTATTCCATACTGATTTAGTACATGAAAAGCAGCCTGCTGGTATAACACATTTACACAATGACACTATTCCTGATATAGGAGGCGATACGGTGTGGAGTTCAGGTTATGCTGCGTATGATAAGTTGTCACCTGCACTTCAGAAGTTTTTGGACGGAAAGAAGGCCATTTATAGGTCAGCTCATCCGTACTTGAACCGTAACGATCCATTGGGTGGTCCAGTCTATATTGAACGTGAACATCCACTTATTAGAACACATCCTGCAACAGGCTGGAAGTCCCTATTTGTTAACAGATCGATGACAACAAGGATTGTTGAATTAGAGCCTGTTGAGTCCCAACTAATCTTAAAATATTTGTTTGCTGTATTTGAAAAAAATTTAGATATTCAAGTACGTTTCAGCTGGCAACCTATCAAAGAAGGTTTTGGAACTTCGGCCATTTGGGACAATCGAGTTTCACAACACTATGCGGTAGGAGACTATGACACAAAGAATGATGATAGACATGGAACGAGAGTGAGTTCCTTGGCAGAAGTACCTTATTTTGATCCCTCTTCAAAGTCGCAAAGAGAGGCTTTAGGACTTTAAGTTAATTGTTTGCAATAACTATTGATATATAGAGTCTAGAAATTTTAATGAAGAATTTTTATGTGCTGATACCCTGCAATCACATAAACGTGTAGGAAGTGTTACGTAGTCAACAAAAGGGCCCGGAGGGTTGGGGAGTGTAGATTATTGATAGCATCCCCGTATGGAGGAGCTCTTTGAAATACCAACGAAAGGGTCCAGGAACAGAGACAAAAGTTGTATTGGAGGTCAATTCCCGCGAATACGACAATTTGACAGGTTACTCGCTGTCTATCACGGCTGAAGAGCGCACGCGGATCTTGAACCAGACATTTGCCAAGGCGTCTCTTCGCGATATCGACCAACATGTACATTGGATCATAGACCACTAAATCACGAAGGACTTTGACGAGAGCCTTGTTGTGGTGCCGGTGGAGCAACCAGATATTTCGCCGACATTGAAAATGACGCCATAGCCGCTGGCATCTTGGATTAAGACGGCGGCGACAACAACAAAGGAATCCCAGAGATGTATTTGGATACCATGAGCGCCATGACCGCCATGAATGCCATGGACACTACAGTGTCGGCTGACACTTTGACAAGTTTGTACTATCTTCTCTATGGCGGCAACATTACGGGCAGTAATGACGAAGAAGAGGAAGAAGATTATACAACCGAAAATGCATTTGTGATGTACCTCGGGTATCTTGGGGCCAGGTGCGCATTCATTATACGTATCTCGGATTATCGTTGACACGGAGCGAGGGTAACCTCAACTTTTCTACGGGTGAGATATTCAATAGCGACAACGTAGTTGTGGGCCACAAAAATATAATTAGCGAGATATTTAGCCGAGTGTACGACCTCGCAGGGAACCGCTCACCATTTGTCGAGTGGTGAATAATTGGACAATGTACTTATGAATGCTATTGGAACTATTGGAACCCTGAAAAAGTGTTTACAGATTGATACCCTGACACTGCGAAAAAAAAAATATATGATCTATAAAAAAGTTTTTGCGTTACATTATCAGACTGGAACCGTTCCCCAATTCATATTGAAGTTCATTGTGTGGTTCTCACCTCATGTAGAATATTTACTATGAAGAACATTTAGCTACCATGTATGCTACAAGATATTAATGAAAGCTATTTAAATCTCGACAGATAACCCTGACAACGCGAAAAAAAAAATGGGCCACAGAGAAAATCAATGGTGATACTTTTACAGTGTAACCTTCCCTCAATTCGAGTTGTAATGCAGTATTTGGATAATGTGTAGTATATTCCAGGTAGTAATGACCCTCCTAGAAGCTATTATTATCGACAAAGAATACTGCATCTAGTAATGTCTCTCCAGGCCCAATTCTAAATGTTCGTTTAAATCTCTTCCTCGTTAATCCACTACTAGGTATAACTGGATCAGAATGTGGATTAACGCCATCCGTACAGTTTGTATTACATGTCAACCCCTCTATCTCAGTATTGTTTGAGTATGACCCATAAACTATCAAAGTAGTGTTGTGTCTGCCCAAACACCTACGATGATCCTCAAACAATGTATCTCTATCAAATAGATTCACAGGCAATAACACCAACAGACCTGTCAGTCTTACTCCTAGCTGGTATGTAATATTCAGTGTCAGGAGGCAGTCCCTGAGGTTATTAAATGCTCTCCAATAATCACTCAAATCAGTTGCATATGCATTAAAGATGCATACAATTAATATAATAAATAATTTGCTCAACAATCAATAACATCTTATTCATTATTTTCTAAAAACACTAAATAATGCTTAGGTCAAACAGACCTCCTTATAAAATAATAAAATTGGGATTACATAACATATAGCAATAGGACTGTATCCTATTGTTATGTTATTATAAGAAATTGTGAGACAAACTAATCATCAGCTGATTCCTCCTGTTACATCTGTTAAGTTTAAACAGTAATAGAATCTCTTTTTTTTTTTTTTTAATCTTGATTATTTTTTTTTAATCAATCGATATCTCTTAATGAACTTCTTACGAGTAAAACTGAGAATATTTATATAGTTTTCTACGGTATATCTATCAAGCCTGTAGTTCCACTGTGGTGGACTAGAACTATTCTGTAAGGTATAAACTTGGATTGCCATAAGTACAACATATGATTTCATGCTTGTCTGAAGTATTGTGACGTAACTTGGTTAATGCTATAACACTTCAGGGTCAAGTTAGTATCCTTCATGTATAACTGCTGAGAATTTATCTTATGCATGTACCTGCAGTCGTGTACTCCAACCTTAGACATATACAGTATTATCTAAAAATCTAATAGCAAATTGCCTGATTGATACCAGTTATTAACGTATGTATATGATTAGTGATGTGGAACTTTCATTACTGCACATGAGCATTGGGGTCCCTTTATCTTTGCTCAAACATTTCGAACGAAACCCCTGCCATGCCAAACCTGGTCGGAATGACTAGAACTGGAGCACATCAGTATCTTTGATGGATGACGCATAATTGGCAATTATTCCTCTATGCCTTATAAGTGGCCACAGAATGTCATATGTTTCCCTAAATGGCCTTTTAAACCTGTCGTACGTGTCAATATCTGTGTCGACGCTTTTGGTGAAACGGAACTCGATAGCACCTTGAGGATCTCACCTTGCAAAACTCGCGCTGTTATATATTACGTAATCATCATCTATTTCATCAAAAGAAGCCATGGCATCATGGTTACCTCAAAAATAAAAAAAACCTACGATTCCAGTCTTTTGTATAGGGTTGTCGCGGGTCCACCAAATTGCAGGATATAAATATTTTTTCTGGTGGGGGACCTGATAGGTATATTTGTCAAAAAGAGAAGATGTATACTATAAACTTACTGATTATATATGAAACAACATTCCTTCCCATTATTTATTTATTAACTATTTGAGGAACTTGAGACTATTAATAGTTCCATGAAATATTAGCCAAATATCGGTATGCCGTCCATAAAATAATTTTGGATTCTTCTGTCAGAGAATATATTTCTTGACAGTCTCAACTATCTCAAAAACGGGTTGCTTCTCCCTTATTTCGCTGTATGGATACTGCGCGTACGCTTTTCCACAATATAGGTTAGCGTTAATTGTCTTGTCCTCGCGTCGGAGATTGTATGCGGACATTCGATGGCTGTCAACGCTAAAAAAATAGGAAAAAGTAGACTTCTAGGTATCATGTACCTTGTAGTGGGACAATTGTCGTCTTACACCGTGTTTTTTTTAAAAAAAAAATGTGGATTGAGACGGGTTTAGAACAAAAGTTAAAGCATAGTCAGCATAAATTCAACCTGCACTCTTTAACATCTGGCATTTCTGTATCCAGACTTATTACAATTACCTACTTTAGAAAATAATGCTCTTTAAGCGGGTCCCATAATAATTTTTAATCGCAGGCAATATTGATGTTCGGTCATTACGACCAATGTATTTCAATAAGTATCGCTTCGCAAATTTATCGGAAAAAGGGTTCCCAATATTTCGGTTATTCATGACAACAGATATTAGAGTTATTATTTTTTGATACTCAACCCTCTAAAATTGTGACAAGTTCAATTTTGCAAAAACATATTGTGTTCCTTTATTAAAAGATTCTGGGTGGAATTGGTGTATCTTTAATTTTGGGCATTCAAATCACCCAAATCAGGGCTGTGTGGGTAAAGAAGCAGTATGCGGATCGTCAAATAGATGAAAAGCTCTATCTATGAGACAAGTATTAAAGTTTAAACTCGAGCCAACTAATCGTTAGGCATTCAGATACGAGCTGTAGTGCTGGAAGCCATGTTATTCAGAATGAGGGGACGCACCAACTATTGCATGTAGTACCAAACGCTGCAAAATATCCCAATGCGGGATTCTTCGAGATTGAATACCATTTATTCACACGTTAGCCCTATTATTCTTCGTCGCACCCTTTGGTTCCCATCCGATTTTAGACATCTCAAAGCTCTCAAACTCAAAACCCGGCGCGACAGAACAGCCTACAAGCGTCCAGTCACCCAAGGACTGCGCATGCTGCCATTCTCCACGCTCAATAACTATCTGTGGCCTCTCTCCCTTCCAAATGTCAGGGCCAAGGACCATGTTGCGCACGGGCTTTCCATCGTCCCAGGATAGCGAGAGCTGCAATGGTGCTCCCGCATAATAATGCCAAACTTCGATAGCGTCGAGCACGCGGTGCCAATGCGACATGCCGCAATCGCCCTCGAGAAGGTAGTAGATATACGTACTAGGTGCGCGGCCCTCGGACGATGCCTTCAGGTCTCGAAATGTTTCAATGTAATAACCCTTCTCTGGATGGGGTGCAAGGTTGAGGGCAGTGATGACATCCTTGCCCGTATGTGAAGTCGTCATTGTGTCTGGTTCGTTCCTGTTACGCTACTCCTATCTTTGTAAACTTCTATCGATTCAATACTGGCTGCAGTGATGAAGTGAATTATTCGTTATCGAAGATACGTATCCGGAGTGTGATCCTATTTGTTCAACTCTGTCTAGGGACTAGGATAGCGCTAGTGACAATAATTTCGATGCTCGCTGTGGCTGAAGGAAATCGGGAAGGTATTTATATCAATTCTTTTTCTACTTGGGTTTTATACCGCCAAGCGCTTGCACTCAGCATCATGACCAACATTCCTAACCTCTCAAGTACTTTCACCTTATTAAAAATAGATTCTATCAATTAATATATCTAGCTTACTAATTCCCTCAAAGCACATGATTGATATATATGTATATAAAGATACTCCTGTCAATTTTTGACATGTTACATAATCTCGCTTATTTCTATTATCTCCGAGAGGAGGTGAGATTAGATTAGAAAAAGGAAAGATGTTATCAATAGTCTAAGCAATCAATGACTTTATTTACTTAATAAATTATACTTCTGGATTTCTTTTGAAAAGTATTACAGTGAATAGACTTATAAAGAGCCTATATTTTGCCATTCATCGTTGCAACCCTTCCTTGTTGACCTAGCCAATTTGGATAATCAGTCACATCTTAGTGATGTACTAATACATAACTATCATTTTCTTCTTTTTTTTTGTTTAAAACTTAGCCAGCATTCATCGTCTAATGGGCCGGTTGTATATGAATCTACCATTACCATCTTTTCTTCGTCTGTTTGATTCATATGTTGCCCCAACTTTATGGGGCACCCACCAAGAGTTTTGTTTTCTGTTTTACACCATTTGTCATATATTTCTGATCGAGAATGCCAATACAATTTAACGAGTGTAAACTTGATTTCTAATATAGCTAGATTCATTCCCAAACACAGGCGAGTTCCCTTACCGAATGGCATCATAAACCTTGGCTGTTTACTAATACGTGCTTTAAAATCATCATCCTTCTCTTCTTTATACCGTAGCCATCTTTCAGGTTTGAAGTTATCTGGTGACTTAAAAATCCTTCATGTCTATGCATTGCATATGGAAGACAGGAAATGATCGTTCCTTCGGGAATTAATACCTTCTGGATTTTACCTGCTTTTTGCACTTCCACTGCATATACATAGTGGACACAGTAGCGTTTGCTGGTTTTGCGGTGTTCGGACTGGACCCAGATATCATCTACATTGTTGCTGGGTATATGGACTTGGTGCATTTGATTTCGTGATTCATATGTCAGAAGAAATTACTCTGGTTTCAACTGCTATACCCATAGGAATAATAGGCTCTTTGTCTGCTTTCATTATTTTGGGAATTGCTGTAATGCTTGTTACTTTATTTTGTATACAAACAAATGATATTGAAGGTCATATTATCGGTTCAGAATTTGGTCAATCGATGGTTCAGATCATATACGATTGTTTGGGAAAAAAATAGGCAATGGTTAATTATAAAGGCTATGCACATAAGCATTATCATGGGCCTCAGAGGACAGTGCATAATTCAGATTGTGCAAGTGAAAACGGTATGGATCGGATTTATAAGATCTTGGATGAAGTTGAGGTAGATTCAGACAAGAAATCGAGAACAAATGAAAAGTTTGATTTTGTATGATTTTCCTTTAAAATGCCATCACTTGATTAGATTGATGGATTGTTTATAGGTATCGTTGGGATACAGAGAAAATTTTTAATTATTCTGTTAAGAAAAAATTTACATCCAAGTTTTCAATTTTAAACTTGTTACTTCACGAAATATAAAATTGCATATATTATCGCAAATTCGTAAGATTTTTTAAATATTGCGAAAGTATTTGAATTTTATTATCTATATCAACATGTATCAAACCTAATAAAATATATAAATCATGAGGAGCGGCATTGTTACCCATTGGAATTCTCTTATACCCCTTCCTTGTCAAAGGACAATCACCCGAAATTTCTGTATCAATATATTCTGGAGAAATCGAATTAAACTTCGCCTAGAGATTTGACTAAATGAATTACGCCCATTTTAGCCGAATTGTAACAGGCCTGATCTTGTGAAAGATTCATTAGATGTCCTGTCGTTGACCCAATAAAAATCAAGTTGCCAGTGGCTTGTTTTCTAACGCCAACAGCTCTAGCATAATATAACCAACATTGAAGCCAGTATCAAAGACATCGTACCATTCTTCTAACTATTATCCTAAAGCCCTTTACTAGACTGGGATACCTAAATTTGAATCACAAAGTACGAAGAAATTGAGTCTCAAGGGCTCTAGCGACAGCATCATTAACTTGGTTGTGTGACTTAACAATAACTTCTCTTTTAGTTCTACAGCTACAATGTCAAAAAGAATTCCTAAGAATGAAAGCTCATACTACAATAAGATAATTTCATATAATATAAAATAATTTTACTTAACATTTTAAATAAGACATATATAGTATTCAATTTTGATATCCATTAAGGGCTTCATCTCGACTTGAACTATTTTCATCTAAATATGGGCGCTCACCAATTCCTACCGTTCTCACACCAGTACGTTCGAAAGCATCATTGAAATAATCATTAGTAGCAGTATGGTATACAGATCTGTTATCCCAAATTGCCACGTCGTTCTTATTCCAGCGAAATCTTACTTGAATATCATGACTACCATATAATAATTCACTGAGGTAATCTTTAATAAGTGCACTTTCTGAATCAGAAAGACCATTAATAGATGTAAAGTGCGCCCCTATACTGAATATAGACTTCCACCCAGTGACGGGATTAGTACGCACAAGAGGATGGACTGCCGTTAATTCGTCACCTACATTCTCCGGTGCACCCCTTACTCCAGAATAGATTTCAAACTTGCCTTCAGCGGCTTTTTTAAATCCCGGTTGAGAATACACACCAGTCAATGTTTCAAGGTAGCTGCGAAATGTGGGTGTTAACTTCTCGTAAAGAGCGTAGCCACTTGCCCAAAGAGTATCACCACCCGTAGGAGTCGGTTCAACGATTTTAAGGACCGCATAATCTGACGGAACTGGTTCAAAAGTTATATCACTGTGCCAACCTTCACCGCTTCTCTTGCCACTCGCAAAATTCTTGATATACAATTCTTTGCTAAGTTTAGAAGAGATTATAGATACTTCTGGATCAGTCTCCTCAGAACCATCGTCTTTAAGAAACCCGCCTGCTGGAGCTACTGGATGGATATGAAGACCAGACGTCGTCGGTTTACGGGTTAATTTTCCGAGTTCATCAGCGAGGATCTTCTGTTCTTCAACAGTAATATCCTGATTTCTAAAAAATACCACACCACGGCGAGAAACAGTAATAGCAAGATCTTGTAATTTCTTTTTGTCCTTAAGGATATCACTAATTTTAGCAGTTAAATATTCTCTACCGATCTGTGGTGTTATATCATCAAATTCATATTCACGGTCAAGGTCTCCTGAAGGTTCAAGATAAAGAGTACTCGGTTGATATGAAGGACCTTCCTTATACTGCTCAGCATACGGTGAGCTCCCATTATTTTTCTTAGTAGTGTTCTTGAAAGTATTGTTTTGAAGAAGACTATATTTTGGGGCATCATTTATTGGAGCCTTCGTTGTTTCTATACTGGTAGGAGACATTATAACTTATTATACTATATTTATATATCTATTTAAGTTCAAGTAAAATAGTATGCTTTCTCTCCTTAAATATGTTGTATTCCAAGCACTGTGGCATAATATTAATAAGCATATTGCCTATCCTTTACTGTGTTGACATATTTAAACAATTCGATTGCAAAAACCACCTAAATGATTAAAATATGTGTCGCTCTTTTATCTCACTATATTCTGTTTTGGTGCATAAAAAATAGTATGATAGTATTCAAATATCCGAAATGCGTGAGTGTGTACTTTTGTGGTGGATACTATGTGGCTTGTTCGGAGCCACAGATTATGTGTAATTACTATGTCCTGTCCCTGGGTGCATTTTAATTTTGCAGTAGCAAACAAATCAATTTCGTAAGACTAATATAACGTCTTATCAAGTGCTAAACTCGCAATCTGTCGGCATTAAAATTCATAATTTATCATTGTCCACAAATCATTTCCTAATGTACACTATTTTTAAGCATGTTAGCATGAGAACACAGATAATCATAGTACAAATATATATATTTACTAGCTAAGAGGTACATTATTTGTCTTTCATATACACATTAAGAGTCTACAAACTATACTAGAAATCATGTAATATATTTAAACAACACAAGTTTACGATTTTCGCAGTCTAAAAACTCAACGTAAGTTAAGCGGATCGATAGAAATATACTCTTCAATCGTAGTAAGTTTTTCATGCACTTGCTTTGATGTCCATTCTACAGCTTCCACGGTCAGAGGACCGTAATACCCGTAATCTCTTAAGTATTTGAACATTTGAATTAATTCATCAGCAAACGTGGGTGGTAATAACCCATGAAAAATCTCCTCTGGAACTTGCTTATAATTTACTATCTTTCCGGTAACAGTGCTCAATGTCCGCGTTACTTCTTCTAGTGAATAAAGTTCAACTGCCGCATAGAACACCTTACCTTCATATTTGTCTGGTTCTTCAAGGATAGGTGCGATAAATTTACCAGTATCGCCAACAATATCGATAAATGGGATTTTTGTTTCAGGTTTAAAAATATTTGAAATTACATACGTTCCATTCCCACTATCGTGTGGTTTCATCTGGGTATGGAAATTTTGCATGAATGATCCGGGTGCATAAAATGCGCTTCTAATTGGGAGACTCCGAATGTATTCTTCAATCTCAGCTTTTACATCAAACTGAGTCACACATTTTAACTCACCATTTGTAATTTTAGTCACATTCGTACTAGTACTCCAAATAAGATATTGAACGCCTGCAGCCACTGCTTCATCGGCAATGGCTTTACCTTGGCTAAACTCTCTTTCTTTTGCATTATAATCATAGATCGTATTTGTTTGTCCAAAAACAGTATGAGCATCTTTAAACGCATTCTTCAAAGATTCGGGTGCATTGATATCTGCTTTTACAATTTCAACCCCTTTCTGTATAAGAGCTTGAGCCAGTGTGGCCAAAGGATCTCGTGAAACCCCTCGAAGCTTGTATTCCTTAGCTAATATAGAGTTATTAAGAATATAAGAAATAACGGACCCACCTTGTTGGCCTGTAGCTCCTAAGATTACTAAAATTTTGCTCATGTTGATAGTATCGTTTATGTGATCTTGTTTGCAAGAATAAAAATACTATTAGGTATTCCTTTAAATTTATATCATTTTGAATTAGGCACAAGGTATAAAGGTTACAATTAATTATTCGGCCGAGTTTCTTTATTTAGAGTAATCATATTTCAATTACCTTATACTACTCCTTGGTTGATCTTCTACGGCAAGATTTTAACGAACAGTAGAAAATGAAAAGTTCGGTCGAACTTCCATATTAGGAACATTTCACAAGGGTTGCGATTGAGGGCCATTGATCTATCGATAACTAATTAATGCAAGCAAAAAAAATTATTTCCAAGATCTTGTTGATGTTATCTGAGACAGATGTGTTATATCTATAGTACAATACTGTACAACACTACTTAGGGACACCCATGGTTATAAACTACAACTGGGAGAATTAATAATATAAAAAGAATGAGCAAGCGAAGACCAGCGTTGACCTGTAGCAGATGCAGAGAAAGGAAGGTGATGTGTGATAGAAGGAAACCGTGTTTTGCATGCATTCGAAGCAAGAAACCCCATTTATGTGCATATGATGCTAGTAATGAGCTTAAGCAGATCAGAGGGGACTCTTCGTTTCATATTTTCAAGCTTTCGGATGATTCCGATAGTATTTTATTGGATAATTCTCTATCTGATATAATATTGAAATTAAATGGAAAGAACTTATTTAATTCCAGACAGGAAAAAATCAACTTCTATGAAAGGTTCACACCTAGTCTCTGTGATGAACCCTTAGAAATTGAATACGGCCCCTTAGCCTGGCCGTTTATTGAAAAAAAGGAGCCCGCATTGCACATGATGTTGAAATATATTCGTGAATCGAAAACCACGAATGATATGGATCTGATTATTCTGGGGTTTTTCCAAATACTGGAACTGAAAACTACAGCTAACGAAATATCTGAATATCGTGATGAAATTGCAAACACTCTTCACCTAAAGATTAAGACGATTTTACCGAGCAAGAAGATCATATGGAACCTTATCTCATTATTTTTCAAGCATGTTTATTCATTTATGCCCATCTTGGATGAGATTTCATTCCGAATGGAAATGATCAGAATCATTGGGCCTGAAGAATATGGAGATGATACTATTATATTATCTATCCAAAAAGATGATGATTTTGCTTATATTGGAATTTTGCTTATAATACTACGCACATGCTATTTACAAGATGATAAAGGTAATGGTAGTTGTATTTCAGATGGTGTACAAATAGGGCCTGAATATATCAATTTAGCTAATATGTGCTTAAGGCGCTATGATATCATAGGTAAAGTTAGTTTAGCGGTTTTACAATGTGCATTTTGTTTGAGGCTTTACCAGAAAGTTGCGCCAACATTTAACGACAATTTTAATAATAAAAATACAACAGTATATAACGGCATACTTGTCCAAATGGCTTATTCGTTAGGATTGAACAAGGACGTTCAGTTGCCTGACCAGCGTATGAAAAGTTTGAGACAAAAAATATGGCATCTTTTGGTTTTATTTGATATTATAGAAGCATATTCCTTTGGTTCTCCTTTGACTACAAATAGACTTTATTTCAATACAAGGCTTATTCTTCCTGATGAGATTGATGGTAACAACTCAAATAATTTAGATTACACTTTGGAGCGGTCGGTGGTAAGTAATATGATAAACCTGCTGAATAACATGGATCCTTTAATTGATATTCTTAATATGATTTTAGATATCAAAGGACAAACTAAAATTTCAAGATTGGTGCTATCAATAAATAAAGTGGAAATAAGATTAGCCAAGAGTTTAGGTTTTTTAAAAGACATATTGGTTCCAATACCAAAAAATATATCAACACAGGAGATACATGATCGGATACATAAGATGAAGGCCTTAATGTCGATTAAGATCTACTTATCATCAATATACCAACACTTAGCGGTCCACTTTGAGCATACGAATAATGTAAGGTTAGCATTGTTTTATCGAAAAAAAATACAATGTATCAGTATTGGTGAAATAATACCAGTCTTATTACCACTTACAGAAGATATGAGTAAGTATTTTGGACGTACTGGGGTCTTAATAATAACTTTTTTTTTCTTTCAATCAATTTATAGAATGAGCTTGCTAAATATCGAGGCTCTCATTCGCTTAAGATATCATTTTTACTATTTCACTGACATTTATTCCGATAAGCATGATAACTCATGCATTTACGCTTATATAAACAAAGCCATTGAGAAATTAGAACGAGCCATGAATATTTTTATATCATGTATATCAAGATTATGCAATGAATATGACTACACAGAGAAACCGAAGAATTTATTGAATGTTTATTTATGCATCCTTAAGAAAAATGATTTTTACGAGAGTAATCTGAATAATAATGCGTTAAGAAAAACCAAATATACAAGCGACTACTTAAAGCAAATGTGTTATGTCTATGATGCAGCGTTGGACAATGTTACGAGTTCTTCTTATTCTTTGGATTCTGTTGAAACGTACGATTTCGAGGACGATACTAGCCAAGAGGATATTTTCAGCTTAATTGATTTCGATACTTTGAATTTTGACATCATTGATTATATTAATCAATTCGGTATTAATGATAATTTTGTAGGTGAAGAAACTTCATTATTTAAATAAGTTCGGTTTCTAAATTGATAGATGATAAATTACAGAACAAATTGGCTTAACGGAAATCAGGAAGTTAGATTGAAAGATACAACAAACACTAGCATAACAATCTCTTATCTAATCTTATAACACATCCACATATAATTCATTGTTGCTCAGTACCTTATTTATATTCTTTCAAATTCAATTACTCTCCGCGATATACTTCCTTACAGTAAATAATTATTTGTTATAGACGTATCAGCCTGCCAGTGGAATCAAATTGTAATGAGAATGATCCCACCAACCCTAAATAAATGAAGAGAAGTTCACTTGAAATATAAGTACAATCTCAGGTAAGGTGTACAAATCCTATTTGAACAAAATGTGACATCAAGATTAAAATTTTCGATCAATACTAGGCGAATGATACTTAGTACATTAAAAAATAGCATGCTGGTCTCTGTTAATTTAACCCGTATGTGAATGCAAGTCGTCTATTTGCGGTATAACCCAACTAGTCTGTTATACCCCTAAAATCCGGTTTTTTAGTGCAATTATGATAAGCTTTTTCGCGAAAAGATATATAAAGAATTCCTATGTCAGAAGAATTCAAATCTGAGAGTACATTTGCACTTTAAAATGGTAGATACAGTAAATTTCACAACTAATATTGAAAGGACTCTTCACACTTTAAGTATTGCTTTTAGTGTAGTGCCTTGCAATACGTTTATTCTTAAGAAAATTTCAAATATTCCATACGATGTTGAGGTATCAAAGGAGAGAATAGACTTAATAATGAAATCTCTAATTGAGTTATACCTTGATAAAGGTGGGTTTATTGTTGAAGTGGATGATTTTGCTGCAGTTGGAGTTTTCACACCGCCTGGTTTGACGCTCAATATGCCACTGACTTCTGATCTAAATTTTAATGAAGCGTTTGTTGATCGCGGATTATTTTACAGGAAGAAATATTTAAGAGATATTGATTACTATTATTTATTTTTATTGGGAAAAGATTTTACAGTGCAGGGAGGAAAGGGTGGCGTTCGAAGTATATTTGACCAATACAAGAAAAAATGTGATGAGCAAAATTGTGCATTAGTGCTAGAGTGTATCAATGAAAAAGCAAAGTCGATGTATGAGTATTTTGGTTTCAAGACATATGGAATATATCAAATCGGTCAAAACGAAGTTAATTCAAATGGTGAAGTGAATCACGAAGGTAAAGGATTTACAATCTACTTTATGATATATTACAAATGCGCTATACATGAATATTGATTTAACTTGTTTTGCCATGTATAAAAATAAAAAATAAAAAATAAATCAATCATTTGTTGCACATATCATTATTAAATAAGATAGCTGCGATATCACCAATCACTTTTCACTATTGGACTCCATCGGAGAATTAAGCGGATTACATGTGGGATGATAGAAGTCATATATTGCTGGCTCCCAATCAATAAAGGTTTGTTCCAGGTAATTGTTGAACAAAATTGAGGTATCTCTATTAAACTTTAATTCTGTAAGCAAATCATCAACATTGCAAAGATAAATCTTTTCAACAATCTGGAGCTTCTGATAATCTTCATTATAGGGTTGAGCTAGATGATCATCAAAATCTTTAAAGTATGGATCGTTTAAATCTATATTGTTGTTTAGCTTACTCGTTGTACGCGGGCGTAGTCAAAATCCCGCTTCCCAAACTTCTTCACAAAATGGTCCCACTCTAAAATATCCTTTACTTGGATAGTTTCATAGGTTAAGGGACTTTGTTCGCTTTCTAAAAATGCAAGTGTGTCATGTTGGGTGTCCTGATATTTAATCCTAATATACGAAGATGGATTACTTCTGGACAAGAAATCATTATAAAAATTCAAAACTACGGATATACTCCTGAATCTAAAGTATTTTTTAGATTTTTTGATCGAATTTTGGAGGAAATTTTCGAAACAAATTATCAAGTTTTCTCTACAGCTAGATATGTTTGACTGACCGGATAACCAAGTTTCTAAAATGCTTGTATCACACTGATCATTAGATGTAGTATCTTTTAGAAAAATACTATCGATATTTGATGATTCGCGAATCAAAGAAAAAACAGGCTGCGCAACGGTATAGAACGCTAGTGAAGCAAGTTCGGCGGCTAAAAAAAATTCGATAGAATTACTGGGACTCACAAGTAATGGGTTTTCAGTGAACCTTCCACACATTCGAAGTATTACAAGAGCACATAGAACGTATGCTTTCTTGTATTGCTTTTTCTTTAATTGTTCAAATTTTTCACAACTTGAATATAAGATTCGATTCAAAACACATTTTGCTCCAATGACCTTTAATCTTAATATTAGTTCTTTCGATTTGTAAACAAACATAGTATTATTTTGATCCAGACTCTCGTATGAAACGATCGATTCAATCGATTTCAATTTATAGGATAATTGATCTTCAATTATTTCCAATTGAGCTTCAATCTCAAACCTTTTTACTTCAATATTTATGGTACATAGCTTAACAATATTTCTCATTAGATTTGTAACATGGCTTTCTAGAGCAAAATAATCGATTATTATCTGTTCGTTGTGAGGGCATCCAGCGTCAACTTCCGGCAATTCAATACCATATTCATCAATTATTAATAACGGATATCCATTTATATATGCCTCTTCAGCATCTAGGAATAATAATGCATGCCATATCTTTCCCCAGGTTATTCTTGTAGCATGATCTCTTACTATTGAGGAAGCTTTTGGATCTCTGTGTATGCCATGAATTCTAGCTAATTGGATTATGGTCGATAATATAGCAGAAGAGTCAGTAGCCTCATCGGCATTCTCAGGGGCATATTTTCTGTATAGCTTTAACATAAGTAGGGTTTGAATAATTCCTAAGCTTGGATTCTGTACCCAATTTAAAAGCGAAAGACAATCCTTGGCCAATTCTATAAAGCTAGGCCCGACATGGACGTCTTTTCTGAATTGTTCATTGATAAACTCAATATCTAAAGTATTGTACTTTATTTTATATTCTTTGAGGTAAGCTTTCAAAGGTAGCGAAATAAAAGCCAATCTAAGAATGATGAGGAGTAGGGAAACTGTAGATAATATTTTAGGCTCTTCAATTTTCAAGCTCACGTTGTCGGCCAAGTCAATAGTTATAATGCTTTGTAAATCAGAACGAAATGATTCCTCGCTCAAGAACGGGAATAAGTCATACGTGAAGGAGAAAAAGTGGTTAATCAAAAATGTAAATATTATTCCTTTTGGGCAAAACTCCATTAACGTGTTCCACTAAAGTTATACATGCCGAGGATTCGTAACTTGGAGTTACAGAGATTGGCTTCAGTTTTGGGTATAATGCCACTTCTTGTAAACACGAATGAAACTTTGATTTATCTTGTGAAAAATCATAATTGTGAAAAATTCCTTCTTGTATCTCTAAATCCCCGCTAAACATTTCACTCATATACGAATCGTTGTTTCGCAAGCTGATATATGACGCAGTTTCATGATCATATAAACTATTTTGATCCACAAACAAGAGCCGAAAGCTTTTTGAAAAGTTTATTACAGGATCATTCCGAAAATGAGTCGGGAAAACCATTTCATTAGAATTATCATTGGAATCATTAATAATTTTGCGCAACTCACGAACTTGATCCTTCAAAAGGCAATTTTGCTCTGTTAATCTATGTATTTCATTAGTCGATGACCAAGGCTGATCTTCGTAAACACAAGACACAGTAGCTTTGCTCTTTTTACAGGATGAGCAACTCGGCCTTGCTTTATCACATCTCATCTTCCGACGACGGCATACTGTGCATGACGTTGGAACCCTAAATCTTGGTTTTTTACGTTTATCAAATGTAGAACAGTTCGAATCCATGCCATTTCATGTCATCTACGGTAGTACTGGAATAAGTAGTGAACTAGTATGATATCTATTATGAATCAGAATTTGGTCGTCGCACTAAGAGTAAGCGAAAAATTCGAAAGCGTTTACAAAACCCGGTAAGTCCTCAATTCGAGCAAATAATGGCTGTTCCAGAAATTTTGAGAAATTTTGCCGCATATTTTATTGTACGTTATTGAGATACACAACTTGATAATAGAAAAAACAGCAAGACCTAATATTGTTGGGAATTGTATGGAAATATAAATTGAGACAATAATGTCTCTGTTTTTTAATTTTAAAAATCCAAGTAGTTATAATATGTCTTTAAGAATTGCTGTAATTTACCACTCAGGTTTCGGCCATACAAAACTTTTGGCAGAGTCAGTTTTGAAGGGTGCTCAGTCTGTAAAAGGAGTAAGCGCTGATATTTTTACAAGTGATGAAGCATCTGAAAATTTAGAAAACCTCTCTGAAAACTATTCAGCAATGATTTTTGGAAGCCCAACTTATATGGGTAATGTGTCTGCAAAGTTCAAAGATTTCCAGGATAAAACCTCACCACTATTTGTCAAGGGTGCTTGGAGAGATAAAATTGCAGCCGGATTCACAGTTGCAGCCTCGAGAAGTGGTTCGAAAGGAGGTACTTTAACTGCGATGACAGTATTTGCTGCCCAACACGGAATGCATTGGATAAACTTGGGGTTACTTTCAGGAAATAATTCTAAGAAAGGTTCCGAAAATAATTTGAACAGAACAGGCCAATTTTTAGGTGTTGGTGCTCAAGCAAATGCGGACGAAGGCAGTGAAGTGACCCCACCAACTTCAGACTTATTGACAGGGGAATATTTGGGAAAGAGAGTGGCTGATGTGGCTTTAAAGCTTTTTTAATCACTTATTACAAGTGATGTCATAATAAAAACCGTATGGCTTTATTAAATTAATCTCATAGTGGATTTCAAGCAATATCCAAACATGAAAACTGATTTTACATGGACCTCTTCATTTTCTGTATGGTATAGATTATTTCAAAAAAAAATTCGGGTATTCGTACTTCAAATTGTTATTGTACTTGGTTGAGGGATTTTTAGATAGACTACATTCTTCCCATATAAAGAACTGTTTATTTCTAATGAAAAAGAAAAAGAGCGTCAGCATAGTAACTTATTTATTAGAACTGTCTTAATAAGGGTGTAAGTAGAGTTTAAATGCCAGCAAAAGACAAAACTAATAGAATACATAATAATAACCGTTCAATTTTTTTTGGAAACCTTTAGTACTTAATGTTTAGGATAAAATATCAAAATGGGAAAAATATTAATATAGTCCTAAGACGGATGTTTTTTTGCAACAATAGTTAAAATGCTCCTGCAGATATAATAAAAAGTGCTTATCCTAAAGCTTGGTGCACGTACGCGGAGTAGAAGAAGTGGGCTTACGTTCATTTTGAATGATAATCTAAATTATTTAAAAATGAAATAATGAACAAAATCAAGTTAATTAACATTGTAATTCTTTCAAAACAAGCTGATACTATGATCTAAGATACATACAAAATCAAAGAATATAGAATATTATGAAATGCGAATATAACTTCCTAATTATCATCTGCAATCTTACTAAGCTCGTTAACCAAACCTTTTTTCTTCATGTTCGCATTTCGAGAACTCCACAAAATGCAATAATTTCCTAGATGAAATTTGAAACAAGTATTCTTTTATGTTGACTATAATTAATCTGTTATAAATTGAGGAGTCCCACAAGAAAGACTAATAATGAGGTTTTTGTTTACATTAATTTTATAATCACATGAATAACAACACCTTTTCTAATAGTATTAGGAGATATATTTTGGAAGGAGACGGCGAAAACAAGGACGTGGATATGGATATTAAGGATGCTGATGCTTGTCTTGATCTGTTTGATATTACCAAATTCAACTATAGAACATTATTCGATAAACTTGCGAATCAAAATATCAGCCATACAGAAATGGTGTTTAAGTTTTTTGGAATTGAAAATATATCTGATGTGGATACAGTTCCTCAAAAGCACAAGTGGTATTTTGACGATCACCCAAATGAATGGAAAGAATTATTCATCTTCTTTTGTGTTATGCCATTTACCGAATATGAATTTGAAGGACCCGATGGAAGTTTACTAAACCCTGATACCCTACGTAAGACTGGCCTGAGCCAAGCAACAGAAAACATTCTAATTCGGACTTTTTCGGATATAGACTTTGAATCATTCAATGAGGAGATTCGGGATAGCAAATTCGCAAATAATTTGCAATGTATTTTGAGAACAGATATATTCTCTAATACTCTTAGCGAAGAACATAGAAAAAAAGTGATTACAAATTTGCTCTATATTGGTTTTCAATCAAAGCATAAACTTGTTAAACATATCGGAACTATGGAGGAAATTACCTATAGAGATAATTTTAAAGAATATTTATTTAAGCCCATAAGTGAATACGTGGCATCATTGTTAGAATTTGAAACGGAGGTTGAAGGGAAAAACTCTATTGGTCATACTGGAGTTCATACTAGGGTACCGCATCAAACTAATGATTTATTTCATTCGCATCCGGATATTGTAGCGTATGCGGAAAAATTACATTACCGATCGTTAGCTATTGTGGAAGTCAAAAAATTACCACTTTTAAAGGGCGGCAAAGTGATAAACTTTAATGACCCAAAAATGGTTAGATTCTTTGTTCAACTTGTCGCAGAGATGTTTTCTAACCACACAAATAAAGGCATGCTAACAGATTCTTATACAACAATATTTGCTGAAATAGATATCGAGAGAACTTTGGAGATAATCAACCAGAATACCGAAAAATTGAATGATGAAAAACCCATAGCTCTAAATTTTAAAGCGTTGGATTGCCGATCATCTGGCCTTACGTTGAGAGGTGGCCTTATTTCATACATCTATGAGGCTTTCCTGGTGAATGAGCCTCGAGTCGCTGAAATTACGAGAGGAATGGATGCTATTTATAAGTTTATTCGTAAGACAGATGAAGAGTACTTAACGAACTTGGATGAACTAGCAT